>ML685851.1:1605927-1721099 GCA_007922175.1 Pelusios castaneus | reverse complement strand
GAAAATCTGTTAGTCTATAAAATGCCACAGGACTCTCGTTGTTTTTACATTATTTGGAGTGTTTTTAATTAATTCTGATTTTAAGATTTTCATTTTAAAGACACTTCATTTCCAGGGGTTTAAACTGTTTGTAAGGGAACAAAAGTAGTAGCAAGAAACAAGAAATTTGGCATTTACCCAGGCCTTCATTCATAACAACCCTAAAATAAATAAATAAACTGACGACTCAGCAGAGGTATATTTCACAAACCAGAAAAGCTTGCTTCACTAGTTGCTGCTGCATTGGTAGGTGCTTAATCACAGTAAATAATGCACTTGACACTTTATTTATAAAACAAGTGCTATGTTTGCATCTCTAAAATGGTGCATCACATGCCTCTCAACTAAAATAGCTCTGTCAGATATAATCATCAAAAGTCAGAGGAGGAAAATGTCCTATAATTAGACCTATTATGTTAGGCTAAACTGGCTACTTTCATAGTAATATTGCAGTGTATAACAGCAAACTGTTCTACAACCCAGGTACATTGCGTGATTTCCTTGAGGTAATAACTGTGTGTTTGTCATTATTTCTTGGAAATAATGTATTAAAAAATATGTGATGTGACCTGCTTGGGCTCTTTTAAACCCTGATATTGCAAACGTGTATTACTAGAAACCCCTGCACTCAGACAGAGAACTGACTTCTGCCAACACACATCTATTTGCAAGATCAGAACATAAAGCCCAGATCCTCAATAGGTATTCAGAAGCCTAACTCCCCAGGGAGTTCTAATAATAATAATAATAATAATAATAATAACAACAACAATAGATTGTGTAATAATGTATAGAAAAAAGGAAAATAACTTAAATCTGTAAAGTCAGAGAGAGTTCATACCGAAACCAAAGTCACCATGCTGAATATAATTAGTTTAGGCACTTACATCCAAATCCTCAAAGATTGTTAGGCATCTAACTCCAATGGGAATTATTAATAATTATCAGTTTCCAGTAATACCCAGAATGTGCTAGGTGCTGTAGAAAGACAAAAAAAGTGTACTCCCTGCTGTCAAAGGTTTACATCCTCAAATAACTAGACAGACAGATAGGAACAAAAAGGGTCGCAAACAAACAAGCAAGGTGGCTGAGCTATGACTTACTATCTCAATGATATTCCTCAGAATCTGGGCCAGATCAACGCCTGGGGGAGCCTGGGGCTGTCCACCCTTGTAGGCCCCCCCATTTCCTCCCTCCCCCACTGGGGTACAGAGTCAGTAGCCCCAGCCGGTGCTGCTGGTAACCAGCACAGCTGGAGACCAGCACAGCTGGAGGGACGACCATGGGCCGCACTGTTGGGGGCTATGGGGGGAGGGCTGCAGACCATGTTGCTGGGAGGGCCTGCACTGCTGGGGGGGGGCCATGGGGCAGGGTGCAGGCCACACTCTTGGGGGGACTACAGGGGGACCTTGCTGTTGGGGGGCCACAGGCTAGGGCTGCATGGGGAGGAGAAAGGCTTCAGGATGGCACAAGCCGGCACTACTCCTGGAGGCTGGGGTTGGGGAGGGGTGGGCCAGAAGCACCAGCCAGCCCAGGGGCTGGGCAAGCACAGGCAGGCTAAAGGTGAGTGGCAGCAGACACTGCCTTAATCTGGCCTTGCCCAGAATGTGTGGATTTCTTGTTATTTTTCTTAATAAAGATATAAAAACCATCCCCCATTCAACCTGTGATCTTGCCATTAACATATAGCTAACATCTTGTAGGCTTCTGGGTAAAAATGGGCCTGTGTCTGTCATGTGCCTCAGTTTAACTGTCACCAGTTATGACTATTATGGCAATTTCTTGCAATATCCTGGACAAACCTTACTGAATTAAGTTCAATACCTTTGGAGTCCATTGTGTTAAATTAATGGTTTATGTATTCTTATGGGGCAGGGGACTGTATGTAATTCCATGGAAGGGAGATCACAGCTCTCCAAGCACCAAGAGCAGCGGAGGATGATTAGGCAAATTCACTCAGGTCCTAATATTTCCAGAGAAGCATCATCACTTGTCCTAGAGAGACACTCGTATATACTAGTTCAAACTGGATTCTCCAGGAACCAACAGATAAGGAGGGGATTTTTGATTAAACTACTCAAATTAAAACTAACTCAGGGCCTTCTTTCTGATCCAGCAAACAAACAGGAGCTCTGCTCCAAGGGGTGGAACAATCCTTACTGGAGAGTTCGCAGGCCCCATTAAACTGAGGGTTCTTGTTCTGAGCAAAGGACATTATGAACTTAAATCACAGGAAAACGCATGTGGTGTTTAAAGAACTGATCACTGTCCACAGCCCTTGATGGTGCTGCGGTGATCTGTGCTAAGCTTGCTACCCTGTGTTTTTTGTTTTTAATTGTTTTCTCTGTATGCTTTATACCTTAAAAACAAATGTGCTTGCTTAGAAAGAACTAATTTAACAGTTGGCTATTACTCTCTTACTGATCTCTAAAGTGAAAGCAAAGTACAGATACTAACCATTAGGCAGTTTGCCTTGCGGGGAATTCACATTATAATCAGGAAGTAGTTCAGCCTGGAAATACCCATTCTCAGGTATTTCTCTTCCCATAAGGGAAGAGAGAGAAGCTATACTGGTATAATGCACTTCTTTACTTGTATAACTGCATGCACGCTAGAGGTTGAACGAGTGCAACTATTTGAAAGAAAGAAAGAAAGAAAGAAAGAAAGAAAGAAAGAAAGAAAGAAGTGACAATTATATCAGGCCAAAAACTGTGTGGTGATTAAGCCTTATAATGCACAGTGACAAGCCTGTTTATCTAATGGCATTGCTCTCCACTGCTACACAGAAAGTCTAGGTTTGATCCAGGCCCTGCCAATACAGAAACAGCACTTTGACAGCTATTTGCTATCACACTTGTCCAAAGCACATTACTGGGAGTCACCAACCTGTGCTATTAGAGATACTCTTACAAGTTATATTTAACTGACAGACGTAGGCAGACAGATCTTGGAGAAATGTCTAGTTGTGCAATTCTCTTTAGAAGCTGTACATATTACCAGGGAAGGCTGTTTACAGTTTGATGGCTGGAACCCTATTTAGGTATAGAACTTCTGCCTACCCATGATGCAAACAAAAACCTTACAGGGGGTCAAAACAGCGTTCTCCAGTTTCAGAGAGGGCTTATTTATTTTAAACACAGCTATGCAACAGACTACCTCCCTAGAATGTCTGTGGCATTCTTTCTTAACAGTTTGACTCCCTCTGCACTACAAATAAAATACTGTTCACAGACACAGTTATAGCTGGAGCTGAGCAAAATTTGGAATTTCTGTGCCATGGGACATTCTGACATTAACATTTGTTTTCAACTTTCCGTCCTGATTTGAAATGATTTTTAGAAAAAAATCACTCCAATGGAAAATTTGTGGGTGGCTCCAGTTCCACACTATTGTCCTCTGACTCGGTTACTATGTGGACCCAAATCCAGCCTGGCTGGCCCAAGCGATGGCTGCTGCCACTCACCCCCAGTCTGCTTGTGCCTGCCCAGCCCCCATTTTGACATAGCCAGCTGACCTGGCTACATCAGTTTCAGCATCTTCATATACAAGTATTTTCCACACTTGTTTGCTTGTCCATACCAACCACACTGGCCAGCTGGTACGTCATCGGTGCATTCTAGGACACAGCTGGTGGGCCCAGGCTGGCAAACCAGCCAGCCACACTGGGTAGGCCAGTGCTCGGCCCTGGAGGGTGGGCCAGCAGGGCTCATGGACTGGCCGTTTGTGGGGGTGGGCCCAGCCAGCGCTGGGGGGACCCACAAACCAGGCAGTCTTGGGGCTAGGGTCGGGGGGGTGGGAGGAATTGGGTCCGCACTTATGGGGCTCAAAAAGGCAGGGCCATCCCTGGGGGGGGTGAACAGGGCGATGGCTCCGTGGCCCCCCTACGGCCACACTCTTCCCTGCTCCGCGGGCCGGGAGCACTAAGCCCGGCCTCTGGGCTAGCCCTCTCTGCCACCGGGGCGGAGCAGGTGGCCGGGGTCTGCAGCAACCTGCCCCATGCAGCCAGGGCCAGCCCTTGGCAGCGGCCTCGGGTCCCTGGCTGGGGCACCGGCCACAGCAGCCTGGGGTCCCGGCTGTGGCCGGCTCCCTCCACTGGCGGCCCCTGCTTCCGGGGCCGGACCCAGAGCCAGCTCCCCACCGGTGGCCTCAGCATCTCCGCCCGGGCTGGCTCCCTAGCGGGTGGAGCGGTCCGCCTGCCCTCCAGCCCCCCAGCACGGGGGGGGCCCGCCTAGGCCAGTTGGCCCTGGGCCCCGCTCCCCCCATGGGACAGTGCTGGCCCCCAGGGCTGAAGCCCCTAAAGACCTATTGTTAATCGGGCCCTGATTATTCATGGTGTTTTTGAGCTCGTTGTGAGATTCTTGGGGATAGAGTCTATCTTTTGTGACTCTGGACTAATGAAAACATATCCCGATTATAGCAGCCCTTCACCTAGCATAGGAGAAAAACGGTATTGATGAGCACAATGACAACCACCTGATTTACATTTCCATGGTCACTGAGTGGTTTATAACTAGCAAATTGAGTCTGTGATTTTCAAGCCCGCTGCCTTCACTTTCTTTTCAACCAGCACACTAGTTTAGTTTATACCCACGCTCTCTGGCTGAACACCAAGAAATCACAGATGAGTTTACAAAGCAGAACCCTTATTAAGAATTGAACCCACCTCGTACAGCATGTAACTGGAACACCTAGTCGTCAAAAGTCTACTCCACACAGCCTGAAAGTCCAGCAGCAAAAGTAAAGGAACAACATTAACACAGGAGAGATCTTTACAGTGTTTGTCATATTCATTGTAGTAACCAACGTGTGGGGCGTTATGGAGGGGTCATGTTGGAGTTAAAAGAGGGATGCGAACCACAGCTCTAAATACTTTGAAAAAGTTCAGCTCTTGATCCAAACACACACTAGTTAGATTATGAAGCAGGGCTGGATAAAGGGATTGGACGTTTATACAGATGTCAAGAAATCCAGAGAGTTATCAGAATTCACAGCAAATTCAGAAGGGATATTTTATCTCATACTTCAAGTTTTAAGGCAATCTCTATTAGAGGTCAGACTGAGGCCCAATGTAAGGGGCAGATTATCCCTATCTAGCTTATGTGGATTTTTATCTTTTCCTCAAAAGTATCTTATGCCGGTGGCTGTCAGAAACAGGATACTGATTTACGCCTGAACCAGTCTGGTAACTCCTATGTTTCTAGGTGCAAAACTTGTTACACAACCACAGACCACACAAAACCTGTTTGTTTTCAGTATTAACTCAAAATACAGCCTGGTTTCAAGTAAACCTGGGAACTTGTTTATGACTTCCCATCAAAAGCAGAACAAAATTGCTGGTTTGTAGTGTTTCTATCCGAAGCCAGATAAACCCAGGTGCTTTTGATATTTGGGCATATTCAAATACAAAAACTTGAAGCAAAACTGAAAGGACCCAAGACCAAACAGAAGGAAGCCAACGAAAAAGTTTTTACAGAGCTATGGGAATAGAAGCCATTGAGTTTCTCTTAGCACTATGTATAATGGGATACACCCTACTTACCTTCATCACATGAAAAGCTCCTTTGCCTTCACTAGGCTACTTGAATATGGCAAACAGGATTTGTCCCACCATCTTCTTCTGTGATCTCAGAGAAAAACAAATGAAGAGAAAAGCAGGGGCTGATTCTCACATTGCTGTAATTTCGTTTACTTCAAGGGAATTACTTCAGTTTACACCTGTTTGAGTGAAAGGAAATCAAGCCTATAATTTTGACCTAAAGAATCTGTAAGCCTGCCTAGTCTCAGATGTCATCAGCAGTTTTCTCACTGACAGCAACAGAGCCTGGCCCTGTATGAAGAAACTGAAAATTGGACAACAAACAGG
This sequence comes from Pelusios castaneus, assembly GCA_007922175.1. Classification (NCBI taxonomy): domain Eukaryota; kingdom Metazoa; phylum Chordata; order Testudines; family Pelomedusidae; genus Pelusios; species Pelusios castaneus. The sequence goes on along the minus strand of ML685851.1, from coordinate 1,715,197 downwards.
GAATTCACTGTGCCTCCTCATTTTCTCTGTCTGTCTTTCACACACAGACACCCTCTCCTACTTAGCTCTGCTGTGGCAGGCTAAGAACATGTAAAACTGAATTTTTAAGTTTAGAGCAGACACTGCAATTTTATATCCAGCCAAGCTAAAAGTAGTGTAATAGCACATTAAATATTTACTTTTTGATTATGATGGACCTAGGCATTTCCTGGAAACTAACAACTCAGCAGTAGTAGACGAGGCAGTGAAATCTAATTAAGGTAATAAGATACTGCAGCCTATATTTATATCGTGCCTTTTATCTTGTGTAGCTATCCAGGATGGTGGTTTGCCTATAATTCATTTTACCAAAGCTCATTATGTCTCTGATTATGTGCAAAAAAGTAACAATAATCCAGAATGTAGCTCATAGTAATAATATCAATTTATATCCCAATCATTTTGAAAATTAACTAATTGACTCTCACAACACCCAGGTCATATAGATAAATGTTATCCCTGACTTAGAGAAGAGAGAACAAGATATTGGTTACGGGTGATATACTGACCCCATTGAAGTCAATGGCAAAACTTGCAGGAATTGAGGGAGTTGATATTAGAGCCGGGATTAAAATTAAAGAGTTCCTGGCTCCCAGACCTTTGTTCACTTTACTAAACCGTATCTCTCCCTATAGTCATCTTCCTTTGTTCATTAATCATGCTAATGTTTACACAGTCCTTAAATCCCTCTTTAAATGTCTCTTATTTGAAGCAAACTGCTCACCACTTAAATATTTACATGGCCTCTCCTTTGCAGTACTGGAGCATTTTTAAAGTGCCTCCCCCCGCCCCCAACACACACACTTTTTCCCTATTGTAAGTAATTCAGAGATAGGTATGTGCCAGGGACAGTTAATCATTTTGCTGGTGTCTCATCTAATGTCTCATGGCAGGAATTCAGGCATTTGACTCTAGCAGCATCAGGTACCACTCTGTTTCTGAATTTCTTCATACTCATTTGCCACTTTTCTGTTTGTGTGGTATGTGCACCACAATCTAGGTAAAGACTCACAGTTGCAGCCTGATCAATTCTTACTTTTTTTTCCCCTGTGTCCTCCTCTTTAAAGTTTCTGTAGTGAGTGTATTTACACCACTTTGATACTGCAGTGTTTGCTTCGCTGTATGTTTTCAGTTATTTGCTTATCTGAAGCCTCTGACACGTCAGTCACATGCAATGCCCAGTGGTATATACACTTGTAAAGTCCCTCACAATCTCTTCAAATAATGACACATATGTTTCTTCTTACATCACCCTTAGATCATCCTAAATCCCCCTGTATCCATACCCTACACACCACTGTAATGATTTTTGTACAAAATATGCCTTGAGAGCCATCATTTGAAAACTAATAATAATGATAGTTAATATTATTGTGTGATCTATGTACACTTTGGGTATTAAGAGTTAAGGATATATGCTAGAATTATGACTAAAGTCTGTTTAAACCAGCCAGGTCAGGTCAAGTGGTAAACAACTTTGCCTTAGATAAAGGAATGTGTATTTGATTCTTTTACCAAGCTGGTCTTCAGGCAAAGACAATGAAGGTCTGTTTTTACATATTAGGTAACAAGGCTATTAAGCTAATAAGTGGGGGAAGAAAGAGCATGGAACTTCTTTCACCATCAGCTCCATGTCATCTTCCTCACACCTTGAACAAACTTTACTTTCATGGGTAATCCTCAGAAGAATCTATTTCAGAGTTAACTGATCCATAAATATAGGGGTGCTGAACCTCAAGTGATAAGCAATTGAATCAACTGTATTATATACACTGTATATTACCGTATTATAAAAGTATATAGAATGAGGTCTTTTCTTGGAGATAATCATATCCTGGAGATTAATATCATTGTGAAATATATGTATTAACACTATATGTGGAAATATGGATCCGTAATGATATTATGTTTTAAAGTCTGTGCCCGAACAGGGAAGAAAACAGGTTCCCTCCCAAACAAAGGAGAAGACTGCAATTTACTTGTCTCCTATGTAAATTAAGCATGGTAGCATCAAAACAATTGCAGCCTTATTTACATACGGGTGATGGGAAACCCACAGGAAAGGGGAAACAGCATACGGTCATCTTGCCTCTTGAAAGAAAGTAATTTAATTTTGAGAGATGTAAGCAAACACAGAAGCCATCTTTATCATCCTTGGGTCTTGACAGACACAAGGGAACAGAACTTTTGCAAGCTGGAAGAAATGAAGGGAGGATTGAAGTCTCTGAAGAGTGAATATAGGTGAGAGAAACCATTTTAAACAAAACCTGCAACTTGCCAGATTACATTTTAGACTTTTAGATGTGTGTTTTTACATTTATTTACCTGTAACCCTTTCTAACTTCATTCCTTTTACTTAGTATCATTTACCCTATCTCCTCTTGTTAATAAATTTGTTTTATGCTTACTAACAACCAGTTCAGTGTGGTGTGGGTGTATTTATCCCAGTTAGTTAATTCTGGTGTGTTTATGTGTTGTTAAAGGAACAAACAACCCTTCTAGTTTCCCTGAACAGTCTAGGAGAAAATTTAGGGAAAATTTGGAACAGAGTGTGTTGAGATCACCTTGATGGTTGTAACTAAGGCTGGTGGGAGGAGCCAGAGAGGGGCTTTGGGGCTGTAGACAGCTGGGATCAGAGCTGCTGAACAAGGGTACCTGCAAACTGGTGTTATAATATTTTTTCTGTATATTTTATATATTTTCAGTATATACAATATATATGCATATAAATATATATTTATATATTATGCATTTTTATTTATATAATGTATAATAATATATTAAGTATATATTTTCTCTCTAGATATAGATATAATATTTTTTCTGTATAACATCTAGAGGCCCCAGTGAGGTATCAGGGCCCCATTATGCCAGGTGCTGTACTGTCCCTGCCCCAAAGAGCTTCCAATCAAAATAAATGTATTGAATTGTTTCCCTCTTTCCACCCTTCTTATATTGCTTATCTTTTGAGCTCTTTAAAGTAGGACCCTCTGGGCTTGTACAGTTCCATGTGCAAGTCCCCAGTTCTGTGATATAACAACAACAATTCCTTCTTGCAACATGACAGTGTTATCCTTCACTCTTATAGAATGCCCAGGAAATCTCTTCTATTTTGTGCTCTGTTCTTTTATCAGTATACCCCACAGTTCTATTATTTCCTCCTTACTGCCATCGGACATTAAGCTAAGACTTTTAAGATACTTTTCACAGATCTTTTCCTCATCAGCATTTTACAGCATGTGATTAGTTAAACGATAGACATCTTCTTCCATTTTTAAGTCTCATCCTCCTAACCCTTTTGTCTTTAGTAATGAATACCAGTCTTTCTGGTTTTGTGTTATCTGCACATCTGTATAGCTTGGCACATGTTGCATCCTCCACGTCGCTGATGCATTCTGCCTTTAAAATATTGCATAAGAAATAATCTTGCTCCATTTTGTGAATATGCTGATGACACCCTGCAGTGTATATCTAATTTGCCACAAGCTAGATTAACACCATTGCAAGGATGTCACAATTCTTCCAGGACTTAAACATGTGAATGAAAAATAGCTGGCTCAAATTCAGTATCACCAAACACAATGTTATGCTGGCTAGAGGAAAGACATGTTTTGGAGAACTGGTTGGGACACTGTCCTCCCATCTATGAAGCTGGTTCTAGCAACTTATCACTAAATTTGGATGATCAGGTGGCATCACAGGCACATCCAGCTTGCTAGGAAATTTCACCCCTTACTTCAGACAAGAAGCTACCCCAGTGCCACCTTTTATCACCTCCAGATGTGATTACTGCAACTCATTGTATCTGGGGCTGAAGGTGGAAATCATTCCAAGGCAACAGAGTCTTGTGGCACTTTTAAAGACTAACAGATTTATTAATCGCATGAGCTTTCGTGGGAGAAAATCCCACTTCTTTAAAAGTGCCACAAGACTCTGTTGTCTTTCTACAATAGACTAACACGGCTACCCCTTTGGAATCATTCCAAGGGTTCAGCTTGTACAGACTTTGACTGACCACTTCCTCAAAGGGAAGGATTACTATAAAAAGTCTTCGTGCTCATTCCATTATAGTCTCTCCCCAGTCTACTTCCTTTGCCAATTCAAAGCTTATCATTAAAGCCACCAGCAGGTCACCTCCCAATTATATCAGAGACCACTTCTGCATGCACAATGTAGCCAGACAGCTGCACTTCTCAGTCATCTGACACATGTGAATACTGTAGATAAAGAATTTTTGGTTGCAATGGTTCAGTTGCTAAACAGGCTGCCAAAGGAGACTAGACAAATCCAGAGTCTTTAGGGCGAAAATGCAAGACTATCACCAGAATAATAATACTATCACCAGAATAAAATATATGGCACAGAAAAAATTCAATAAATGAACACTACTAAGTTTTGAAAAGTCAAACACTCAGAATAAGGAAATACTAGAATTACGGTTCCTGTTTTTAGAGAGGTTTTAAGTATATTTGAAACAAAAGAAATCCTAATAATTATATTTATCCATTATTAGATGGAGGTGACAGAATTGTCAATAATAATGCAGAAATGGGTATAATTCTTCAGTAAATATTTCTGTTCTATATTTGGAGGAAAAGCAAGATGGTTTGGACTATAGATGATGATGAAATACTTTCTATTCCAACTCAGGAGGATGTTAAAGCTATTAAATACAGGTATTTTTAAAGCAGCACATCTGAATAACTTGCGTGCAGGACTTTAAAAGATCTGGCTGGCGATTCTCTGCATTGTTGATGTGGATTTTTCAATACAAATACATTAGAATCAAGAGGTAGACCAAGGACGGGGTAGGCCCATTACTCAGTGGGGGGAAATCAATAACAGAAAAATGTTGAAATGGAAGAAGTGCTAAATTACTTTTTTGTTTCAGTTTTCATTGAAAAGGTTAGTAGCAATTGGACATCTAACAAATTGAATGCCAGTGAAAATAAAGTAGAACATGAGTCTAAAATAGGGAAAGAACAAGTTAAAATTACATAGACAAAATAGAAGTCTCCAATTCACTGGGGCTTAATGAAATATATCCTAGACTACTCAAGGAGTTGATTGAAGAGATATATGAGCCATTAGTGACTATCTTTGAAATGTCATGGAAGACAGGATACGGACAAATATAGTTCCTACCTAAAAACAGGGAAATAAGGACAAACTGGGAATTAGAGACCCATTGGCATAATGTCAGTACCTAGAGAGATTATGGAGCAAATAATTACACAATCAATTGCAAATATGTAAAAGATAATAAAGTGATAAGCAACAGTCACCATGGATTTGTCAAGAACAAATCATATCAAAACAACCTGATAGCTTTCTTTGACAGGGCACCAAGCTTTGTGGATAGGGCTGAAGCAGATGTGGTATATCTTTAAGTTTATTAAGACTTGATACTCTCTTGTATGACCTTCTCATAAACATACGAGGGAAATACAACCTAGAGGGAGCTATTATAATGTGGATGCATAAGAGGTTGGAAACCATTCCCAGAAAGTAGTTATCAGTTGTTCATTGTCAAGTTAGAAGGGCATAATGAGTGGGGTCATGCAGAGATCAGTTCTGGGTCTGGATCTGTTCAATATCTTTATCCATGACCAGGGCCGTCCCTAGAATGATGTGGGACACAGGGCCAATCGGCCTGTGTGGGCTCCCGCTCCTCCTATCCCTCCTCCCCCCTCGTAGGCGAGAATGGTGGCAGGGCTCCCACCCCTGACGCTGAAGGAGGCATTGTTCAACGCTGCAGGGGAGGAGGGCTGGGGCCAGAGGGCACCCTTCCTGCGCTGCTCCACCACAGAATTCCATGCCCGCCCTGCCCTCAGTCCACCCCAGGGAGTGAGGTAGGCTGGTGTGTGGCCAAGGCTAGAGCTCTGGCCATATATCAGCCCACCCTGCCCCCTGTGGCAGACCAGCCAGCCCGGGGTGGGCATGGAACACTGCAGAGGAGCAGCACTGGGAGGGCACCCTCTGACCCATGGTCCCCCTCAGGGCTGAACAGGCAGCAGGGGGAGGCGAGGGGTGGCAGCTTTGATGGCTGGATGGTGGCCCTGCTCACCCGGCCCAGGGACAGCCCTATCCATGACTTAGATAATGGCATAGAAAGTACACTTATAAAGTTTGAGTATGAATGATATCAAGTTGGAAGGAGCTATGAGTTCTTTGGAGGATGGGTTAAAATTCAAAATGATCTGGATAAACTGGAGAAATGATCTGAAGTAAGTAAGATGAAATTTAATAAGGACAAATGCATGGTACTCCACTTAGGAAGGAACAATCAGTTGCACATATATAAAATGGGGAATGACTCCCTAGGAAAGAGTACTACAGAAAGGGATCTGGGGTCATAGTGGATCGCAAACTAAATATGAATGAACAGTGTAGCACTATTGAAAAAAACCCACATAATTCTGGGATGCATTAGTAAGAGTGTCATAAGCAAGACTTTGGGAAGTAATTCTTACACTCTACTCCGCGCTAATTAGGGCTCAGTCTGGAGTATTGGGAACAGTTCTGGGTGCCACATTAAAGGAAAGATGTGGACAAATTGGAGGAAGTCCAGCAAAGAGCAACAAAAACGATCAAAGATCTAGAAAACATGACTATGAGGGAAGATTGATAAAACTGGATTTGTTTAGACTGGAGAAGAAAAATGATGGGGGACATGGATACAGTTTTCAAGCACATAAAAGGTTGTTACAAGGAGGAGGAGAAAAGTTGTTCTCCTTAACGTGTGAGGATAGGACAAGAAGCAATGGGCTTAAATTGCAGCCAGAGCAGCTTAGACTGGATATTGGAAAATTTTCCTAACTGTTAGAGTAGGTAAACCCTGGAATAAATTGCTTATCGTGGTTGTGGAATCTCCATCATTGGAGATTTTTAAGAGCAGGTTAGACAAACACCTGTCAAGGGTGGTCTAGATAAAGCTTGATCCTGCCAGAAGTTCAGGGGACTGGGCTAGATGACTTCTTGAAGCCCTTTCCACTCCTATGCTTCTAAGTCTTGGAAAAATATGGAAATTTCAGAAGACTGGAAGGGAGCTTATGTTGTGCCAACGTTTTAACAAGGTAAATGAGATGACTTTATTCATTATTGTCCTGTCACCTTGACATATATCCTGGGGAAAATTATGGAGCAGCTTATACAGGACTCAATTAATAAAAAATTAAAGTATAGTATAACTAATGCCAATCAATGTGGGCTTAAGCACAATAGATCTTCTCAAAGTAATGGGATATCTTTTTTGATAAGATTAAAAATTTAGTTGCTAAAGGTAATAGTGTTTGAAGTAATAGACTTGTGTAAGGTATTTAACTTGGTAACACATGACCTTCTAATTAAGAAACTAGAACTTTACAAAATCATTATGGCACATATTAAATGAATTTAAAAGTGACTGACTCATAGGTCTGAAAATTACTGTAAATGGGGAGTCATTGTCAACTGAGTGCGTTTATAGTAGGGTCCTGCAGGGGTTGCTTTTTGGCAGTCCACTGTTAAAATTTTTATCAATGACCTGGAAAAAAATATAAAATCATCACTGATAAAGTTTGCAGATGACCTTAGGATTGAGGAGGTTGCAAATAAGGAAGAAGACAGGACACTGATTTCAGAGCAATCTGGATCTTTGGTAAACTGGGTGCAAAAAATAATATGCATTTTAATACAGTTGAATGTAAAGATATTCGTACTGGACAAAGAATGCAGGCCATACTTACAGGACTGGGAACGCTAACCTGAGAGACACTGACACTGAAATAAACTTGAGGTCATGTATAATCAGTTGACCATGAGCTCCCAGTGTGCCATTCTGACAAATGGATGTACAAACAGGGTAATCTTGAGTAGAAGTAGATAGATCATTTTACCTCTGTATATGGCGCAGGTTCAGCCACTTCTGGAATACCAAGTCCAGTTCTGATATCCATAATTCAAGAAGTATATTAAAAAATTGGAAAGGATTAAAAGAAGAAACATGGAGTTAAGGAACTGAAAAACATGCCTTATAATGAAAGATTTAAGAACTTCAATCTGTTTTTTAAGAGAAGGTTAGGGAGTGACTTGATCAGTCTATAGCTCTTTTCCCAGGAAATGTTGGGCCAGCTTCAACAACTTAATATTAAATAGTGTCACCAGTGTACATATATATGCACATACACCCAAGCAGTATGTGTTGTAGACAAGGAAAGAAAAGAGTAGAAAACTCCATCCACTCCTCTTGAAATCTCTATAAATCTAGTTTACCCAATGAATGCTTAAACACTACCACAATATTTATTATAGACAACTTTATAATATGTAATTTAAATTAAAAAGGCTACACATTCTTCCTGGGCCTCACAAAGGCAGATGAGAGACAAAACCTTTTCTTATAAGTTTTCATAATCCAATACTTAAGGTGTAAAATAAGTGTACAATTTCCTTGGAGGGTAGTACTCCTCTTAAAAGTGTTATGATTATTTATTTAGGTCAGTACTATTGGAGCTGTCTCAGGGATTGGTAGATGCCCAAGGGGAAGAGTATAATTTTGCTTTGTTGATGGTTTATCACCTTTCCAAGGGCAGCAAATTAGGTGTTTACCATTAGAAGCAGCAGCAGCTGCCTGTACAGTGTTTCTTCCAGATTGTCTTTGCCTTTTTGGTACTTGATGGCTTGAAAATGGCTTCAGCATTTTGTTATGGGAGTATATGAAGCATTCATTTCTCAAAGCAAAAGGAGGAATGGATCATATGTCTGCTAGATAAAAACAATTCTCCTTTTATTATCCCCCCTTCCATTAAATGTATGTTCAGTTATAATTCTATAAAATGCTGAAATTAGATTATATACTGAAACTATATTGTTGAGGTTTTTTAATTTCTAGAGTGCACATACACTGTGGCAAACTGTCCGCTCCACTTAGTCGGTCCTGTGCTTCTGCCCCCTGCTGCACTAATGCCCCTGGGGCTAGTTTTCCTCCCCTCTGTCTTTTCGGCTTCTGGTACCCCTGTTTTCCAGTACTTGGGAAATATCTTAGTCCTGCTTTGCAAGTCTCCCCTTCCAGGGGTCTGGTACCTTCCTCCAGGCTCCTCTCTCTCAAACCAGACTGCTCCTCAGCATGGCACAATCCTCCCCTTACTCCACCTCCAGCTTGGACCCTGTCTGCTTGGAGCAGGGAGGCTTTTATCAGGCTCCTGGCTAGGTCTTTAATTGATCTCAGGTGCCCCTAATTGCCCTATAGTAACCCTGGTTAGTCACTAGGAAACCAGACTCTCAGCATTATTAGGTTTACATACCTTCCTTCTTTTACTCTAAAACTGCCTGAAGCCTTTGATATCTCACAACACCAAAAATCTGTTTTAAACATATACAAAATCTATATATTGGCATTACACTGAAGGCTCTCATGATAGGGTGAACTGCAATATCAGAGTGGGATTGTATCATTGACCTCCTCCATTCCCAGACACTGTCTTATAGTCTACCTACCTCCCACTCACAGTCACTTAGTATCCCAGGGGCAACTCTTATGTTAACTTACATGAAAAACATGCTGACAGAAAACTGTCTGTGTGTTTGTAGCTGTTCTTTTGTGCAAGATAGTGACAGAAAACGAATAGGTGAGCCAGCATTCTGAGACCATCTAACTCTTCATAGACCACTAGTATAGTCCATGAGCCACAGTTTGGGAACTTCAGAACTACATCAATAATACTGTGCCTTTATAGAGGGGGTGTGCAATAGGCAAAGTCCAACTGGGGATGTATGAAGATTCATGGGCCTGGAATCCAAGTCTGGCTTGCACCCAGGTGATGGCTGGGTCCACACCACTATCTCACAGTTCTGGTGAAGTGAGGAATGGCAACTGTGAGATTGATGGGTTCAAGCATACCTGCAGGTCCTAACTGGCAGGCTTACCATTTTCCCTGATTGGCCTAGGCATACTTTTTTAAGGCTTAGGGAAATCACCTGGAGGTTGCCTATGCAACTGAGCAGATCCCTGTCCCTTCTGTGCTGAACATTCTTGATATCTAACCTTGCTTCTGGTTCCTGACCCCAGCCCTGCTTCTGGTTTTGATGCCTGGTCCCCTGCTCCATCCCTGACACCTCACTTCTCTATTCCACTAACCCTACTTCAGCTGACTCACTTGAATCTGGCCCAGCCATCTCAATGACTTCAACTTCAACCTGATCCTACGGCAAGACATTGACTCAGATCATATTCTCCAGTCCCATCCAACTCGGGTCTTGGCCTTGACTGGCACCCCCATAGCTGGGTTCTTTTCAGGGAGGCCAAAAGTAATGTTAATATACTTTTGTGTCCAACCTGCTTCTGGGCTGCTCCAGGGAGATAATAAAGCTACCTGAGTAAATCAGGGGTGGTCTTTGGGCTGCTCTAAATTACATCAGCCTCCCTAGGAGCTGTCTCAGCCCCTGCTACATGTCTCCTCCCACCCTGGTCTGGCCCCTGCGAGAGGGGAGATGACACTAACATAACAGGATGGGGATAGAATCCCACCCCAGCTCTTTCAGTTGCTAATGTGAATGCAATCATCCTGAAAAGGAGATTTTTTTCTAGTAAAGAACTGACTTAATGACTAACTGAGTTTTGTTAAGTCCCTGAGAGGAAGTATTTCAGAAGATCAGTTTCAGCATGGCGGGAACATGGACATGTAATAACAGCACCAGCACAGTCACCAGTAGCAATGTGTAGGAGTAAAACTACCACCTGTCACAAATACAGTCTGATTGTGACCTGAAGGACACATCCCCTCAAACAGCATCCCCTTGGGACTGAGGGGAGAGTAAATTGGGGGAGCTGGTTCTTCTGTATTCAGAGGGTGCGTCTACACTTCTCAATTAAGTCGACTGAAGCTTGCTTAAGTCGACCTAATTTACTCTGCGTCTACACTACAATTTCCTTAAGTTGACTTAAGCAAGCTGCTTAAGTCGATTTAAAGAAAATTAAGTCGACTTTGTTAAACCTCGTTTAAAGTTGACTTTAGGTTTAAATTGACTTTCTAAAGTCAACTTAAGCCAGTGTGGACGCAGAGTAGCTCTAAGTCAACTCTAAGTCGACTTAGGACTCTCCAGGACTCCCCCACTGGGGGAGTGGCACAGGGGGAGCCTGGCATGCCCCCCCCACAGGGCAGGGCAGAGCCCTGCCCACCCTGCCCCTATGCCCTGTCAGGGTCCCTGTCCCCCTTTGCCCCATTGTATCCAGGTACAATGGGGCAAAGGCTGAGCCCCCTGTCACTTGGCAAGGGGTGCTCCCCCTGCCACTGTGGACCTCTCTCAGGTCCACCTACCCCCTAGAAGTCGACCTAGGCACCCAGTGTGGATGCTCTAGGTTGACTTGGTAAGGTCCCCCCTAAATCGACTTAAAATTTAGGTGTGAACATGCTAAGTCGACTTAACAAAGTCAACTTAAAGTCGACTTTGTTAAGTCGACTTAGCTAAAGTCGACCTAAATTAACAAGTGTAGACATAGCCAGAGAGACTCAGATGACCTTCCAAGAAAGGAAGCAAAGAAAATGCCCTAAGAACTAGAAAAGGGGAATGATAAGTGTTTTCCTTGGTCATTGTTAGCCTTCCTATCCTTTAATAAGCCACAGCTCCATGTAGCATCAGGCATAGAGTACACAAAATTTTGCTCAAAAAAAAAAAAACTATGGCTCCATTTGAGAAAAGAATTAAGCATATGCTTAAGTGATGTTCTGAAGGAAATTTTCCTGAAATAGGGCCTACTGAGGCTCTGCTGAGGTAAAATAATAGTTCAGAGTAAACAAAGGGAGAAATGTTATGTAAACAATTCTATATTTCATCCTCCTGGCATTATATATATACCTTTAGCATTTTCATCCTGACATGAACAGCAGTGATGCAGTCACTTGCTTTAGTTATGTAAACATTCTGGTGCTCATGAAAGGTGCCATACTGCAGAGGTGCTGGAACAGTTTATATAGTGGGGATGCTGAGAGCCACTGGACAAACTGTTGTAAACCTTCCATGTGATGGAAACCAGTTCAAGCCAGGAGATGCAGCAGCATCACGGGCATCCCTCGTTCCTTTGCTGTACTGAAAGATGTGAGACACGAATCCTCCACCTACCCGGACCATACAACACACACAGCAGCAGCACAAGCCATTTCACACTAAAAGGCTTTGTAGCTCAATCCTAACTTCGAGGGAGAAAAGATAGATCGTTCTCTGTTTCTCTGTTTTCACCTTAAAGGGAGAAGTTAAGAAACAAATAGGCAGTGAATGTGAAGAATTGGCTCAGCCTATGAGAAAGTGATGAGTCTCATAATGCACAAATTTCCAGAGGGGTAGCCGTGTTAGTCTGTGTACAGCAAAAAACAACGAGAGTCCTGTGGCACCTTATAGACTAACAGATTTTCTTCAGCATAAGCTTTCGTGGGCTATAACCCACTTCGTCATCTGAAAGCCCACAGAAGCTTATGCTGAAGAAAATCTGTTAGTCTATAAAGTGCTGCAGGACTCTCATTGTATAATGCACAAAGGGATAGCTCCTTATCTGAGCTAAAAGCACCTACTCCAGCTGAGGATATGCCCCCAGGTATGTTTTAGGAGCCTAGAAACTTTGGGACAAGTGATATTTGCATTGCAATCCTTCCTAGTGAAGGTTTTTTATTAATTATTTTATTTTTAAGTGTGTGCTTAAAAATGTAGAGCTGTAGTGTTAACCCTGTATTTTTTATCATATAGAATAGCACAGGTGCTGTACAAACAGATTTGCCATTTACATGGTGATGAAATGGTGTGTATGTATAGATAAAATCAGATCATAATTTTTCACTCAAGTGCTGAAGCTCAAATTGATGATTAAGTACCTTCTGTTCTAGGTTGTTTGTCTGTGCTAATGTAATAATGTGCACACTCTATGTATAATGCAATACAAGGCTAATGTATTTAAGACAAATCTAAAGAAAAAGAAAAAGGGTGGGACTACTTGGCAATAATTGTAGTCCCTTTGAAGGTTCACCAGTTGCTGACTCAGGCCCACCCTTCCCAGATGGCAGTTTACCAGCAGCTGAGTTCCAGCTAACTCCTGACCTCAATATTTTCTGAGCTGTGATAGCTTACTTTTTGTTTTGTTTTTTTAATAACTTTTTTTTAATGAACTTAGTGAGGAAGGGTACTTCTGGCTTTCAGAGTATTTCAGAGTATGCCAATTGGGGGTGTGATTGCATCTCAGGTAGGCGTACCCACACTAGTTTTCATCTAGCTAGTGTGGCTAAAAATAGAGGTGATGATATAGTGGCACAGACCCTGGTGCATCTCACATTGCTAGCCCACACACTTTCATTACTATTTTTAACTAGATTCACTAGATTAAAGCTAAGGTATGTATGCCTGCCCAAGCTACGGTCATGCCTTTGACTGCAATGCGGACGTACCTTCAGGCCTGTACTTGGCAATAGGAAACCTAGGGCTCTATTCTCCTTCCACAGCATATAACCAACTCCCACTGAAGTCCTTGTAGATTGAAGTTACTGAGGAATTGTTTGTGTCTTGGATTCTATTTTCAACTAATGCATAAAATTCCTCTGTAAGCACAGGCACACCACTTATCCTAGCTGCCAAAATCTGTATCATTTCTACAGCTGGTCAAAAAAATTCCAACATAATATTTTTTCATTGCAATTTGCTGATTTGTCAAAATTCAAGTATTTGACAGAGATGGTTCTATTTTTGAGAAAACTCTGACAAAATCCTGCCCATCAGCCAAATTTCCAAACCCGCCTGGTTTCCTGCCAGTTTGCTTGCCTGACTCCTTGGTCAATTTTGATCAAGGCAAAAGGTTAACAAGGGAGTGCCTGTCCATTCTGTATTAGGTCCAATGTTGTTTAATATATGGATAAGTGAACTGCAAAGGAGGGGAGGCACAGCAAGATAGCCTTTGTGTCATCTGGAAATTTGCTATGTCTACACTGGCAAGTTAGTTTGAATTAAGGAAGCTTAATTCAAACTAACGTAAGCCTTGGCCACACTAAGGGCTTCCTTAATTCGAACTAATAAATTCGATTATACCTTTCGAACTAACCCTTAATTCGAACTAGTTAGTTCGAATTAAGTCAAAGTGGCCATGTTAGTTTGAACTAACCGGCACATTGAGGCTAATGCAACTGACTAATTCGAACTAAGCAAGTGCCATGCATGGCACTTGCTTAGTTCGAACTAAAATTCCAGTGGGGCCATGCTAGTTCGAATTAAGTTAATTTGAACTAACTAAAATTAGTTCAAATTAGTTAGTTAGAATTAACTAATACGAACTAACTTTGGTAAGTGTAGAGATAGCCAAAGTTATTTAAGTTAGTGAAGACCAAACAGTGAGAAAGAAACTACAGACAGATCTAAACAAGTTGGATGAATGGACAATACAATGGCAAATGAAATTCCGTGTTGTTGAATGCAAAGTAATGCACATTGGAGGGAAAAAATTAAACTACTCATATATGTTATAGGTTTATACATTAACTGTATAAACCCAAGAGAGTGACAGGGGAATCACTATGGACAACTCAATAATGACCTCTGCTCAATGTGCATCAGTGGTCAAAAAAGCAAACAGAATGTCAAGTTGCATAAGAAATGGTGAATAATATTAAGACTATTATAATGCCTTTATCGAAATCAGTGGTGCAGCCTCACCTGGAAAATTGTTTGCAATGCAAGTCTCCGCATCTCAGAAAGGATTTTGCAAAACTAGAGGGGGTTCAGAGTAAGATGATGAAAGTGATTAAGGGTATGGCTAAACTCTTATATGATGAGAGAGTGAAAAGATTGGGATTGTTTACCTTAGAAAATAGATCAATAAGAAGGGACATACTAATTTTATATAAAATAATTGATGGTCTAGAGAAGATAGATCAGGAGCTTCTTTTCTCCCTTTGTCACAACTCAAGGACAAGAGGGAATTCAATGAAATTAAAAGGAAAGATTCAAAACCAATAAAAGGAAGGAAGCAAGGAAATACAATGCATTAAATGGTAGAACTCCCTGCCAAACGAAGTCATCAAGTCCAAGAGCTTAACAAGTTTCAGATAGGTATTGGACATGCGCATCAATATCAAGAATATCTAAAATTATCATCACTGATTCGATTTCAGTATGAAACTAAATGTGGGTGGGACAGTTTATCCTACATCTAGTTACTATCAGTTCTTATACCATCCTCTGAAGCATCTTGTACTGCCAGAGATAGGATACTGGACTAGGTAGACTTCAGGTCTTATTGGCTATGTCTACACTTACCAAAGTTAGTTCAAATTAGTTAATTCGAACTAACTAATTCGAATTAATTTTAGTTAGTTCGAATTAACTTAATTCAAACTAGAAAAATTTAGTTTGAATTAAGCAAGTGCCATTCATGGCTCTTGCTTAGTTTGAATTAGCGAATTTAATTGCATTCAATGGGCCGGTTAGTTCGAACTAAGCAATTAGATCGAACTAACATGGCCACATTGGTTAATTCGAACTAACTAGTTCAAATTAATCCTTAGTTCGAATAGTATATTCAAATTTATTAGTTCGAATTAAGGAAGTCCTTCATTTGAACTAATTAAAGCCTAGTGTAGCCAAGTTAGTTCGAATTAAGCTTTCTTAATTTCAATTAATTTGCCAGTGTAGACATAGCCATTCAGTATGGCAATTCCTTTGTGCTTATCGTTTGCACCTACTCTTGCAATACTTACTCAGGCAAAACTCCAACTGCTTTCAAAGTCCAATGGGAATTTTTCTTCTGAGTAATTTGTTTTTGTTGCCTTTCATGCTTTGTTTCATGCATAACATGGAATTTTCACTCCATGTTTGTATGAACGCATTTGACTCTTATCTGAAATCAATGGCAAAGTTCTAATGACTTGAATATTTTTCACCAGGCTTTTCCAGAAGTGAAAACACACAAGCGCCACACGGGTCCAAGTACGTCTCTGTATGCAGCTATAAAATTTCTTGATGCATGAGGCGGTGTTTACAGTGCATACGTGGACAAGAATTTGTAACTGCACACAAATCCGTCCTTATCAACGACAACAATAATGTCTTTCTATGTGTTTGTGCAGCACTTAAGAACTGTGAACCTGATTAAAGCATCAGAGCAGTGCTTAATTTGTAATGAAAGAGGTGCTGGGGCTCAAGCAATTAGGTGCTGGGGCTCAAGCAATTAGGTGCCAAGGCTCAAGGAATTTTTTTTTACATTCATAACTGATGCAGAAAGCCCAAAGGTGCTGGGGCTATGAACTGTCAAGCCTCAAGGTGCTGGGGCTCAGCCCAACCAAGCCCTGGAACAAATTAAGCACTGTATCAGAGTGATATTGTAAAACCCATTGCATATAATGAATAATAAAAATTAATAGTAAGCAGCAGCAGCAGCAGCAACTGGACCAATATAGCTGCGGAATAAATGTTTAACAAAAAAAAACTGAACAAGCTTGTAACCAAAACATTCAAGGAAGGAATACCGAGCAGGAAGAGCTGAATGGGATGGAGGTCTTTAAAAGAGCCTTAACATACCTGCTAGTGCCAGCCAACTACACCTCCCAGCATGTGTAGAGAAGACCAAAAAGAAATCTTGGACAGTTTAAGAAAATAGTAAGGTGCAAACCGGTCCATCCACCTACAAGCTGAAAGCAGCCAGCCAGCCTGCTGGTATGATACCATTATTACATGTTATTATGGAGGAAATTCAGTTACTGTAAAGGAAATGCCTTATGATCTTGGGCCTTGATTCTTCTCTCACATACAATAGTTTAAATCAGGAGTAACTTCAGTGAAGTTAATGGAGTTACATGGACGTAAGTGATAGAAGAAGCAGATCCGTGATCTCTGAGGTGAGGTTGTGAACAGAACCACTCCCTGCTCCTTCACCTGTAATACTGGTTTTGCTGTCAGAGTTTTTTTATGGCTAACATATCAGTGGCCAGGTTTCCAAACCCGCCCCGAAACAAATGTACTGACATGACATAACTCTTTCATATTTCTGAAAATCTCACTATCTTTTTTATACATTTCCTCATAGACTCCAGAATTCACTGAACAATTGTTTTGCTGTTTAGTAGCATCTTTCACGTAAAGAATTAAATCCCTGGCCTATTGTGATTTATGTTTGTGAAGTACTCCGATATCATAGTTATGGGCACTCCAATATAACCTGATTAAATAGTGAGAGAAGACAGTAGGGCCTTGTCTACACTGTAAACTGCTGTGGCTAAAAGTTCCATGTGTATATCAACATGTATATACTGCTCAGGTGTGTGTATAAGTGGCTGCTAATGTTGGCCCTGCGCATACTCACCTGGAGTATATGCTGATACAAGTGTGACACACCCTGGGCAAGGAGCCCAGTGTACCATATGCCATCATCGGTCATAATGCCTTTTGGAAAATTTTCACAATTGTTGTGGAATAAAAATGACTTGCCCAGGGATCTGGGTCAAGTTCCTACCATGCAGGTTTCTCCATCCCATAATGTCTTCCATATTTCATAATTTTCATTCCTTTTTAAAAATCCCAGAAACCCACTTGGCACTTTTGCATTTCTCCCAGAAGCATGAAGCCCACAGAGCTCTGCACTGGTCTTATGAACATTGCAAGTACAGGGTGCATGATTCTCCTGTATTTAGGAAACCCACAGGAAATACCGCAACAATGGCAGCCATGAGGATTTCTTCAAGGACAGTGTGTTGAGGGACATAGTGAAAAACAAATCAAAGGGGTTGGTGGTGTCTGCGGAGCAGCGGCAGACAGCTGAATACTCCTTCTGAGTCTGAGAAACAAGAACTGGCTAGTGGGATCACATCATAATGCAGGACTGGGGTGATGAGCAATGGCTGCGGAACTTTTTAATGCAAAAGGCCACAATCCTGGATCTGTGTGCCAAGTCTGCCTCCGACCTCCAGCATATGGATACCAGAATGAGGGCTATTGACAGTGGAGAAGCAAGTTGCAATGCTGGATGGCTACTGGTCATGTGGAAAATCATTTTGGAGTTGGAAAATCCACAGTGGGGGACATTGTCATGCAAGTGTGTAGCGTCATTAATCACCTCTTGCTATGCAGGACTAAATTACAGTGGGGCAATAGATGGCACGCATATCTCTATTTTGGCCCCAGACCACCATTCCACAGATTACATCAACTGAAAGTCAACTTTTCTATAGTTATGTAAGTATTGGTGGGTCACCAGGGATGCTTCACCAATATCGGTGAGGGATGGTCAGGAAAGGTGCATGGTGTTCGCCTTTTTAGGAATACAGCACTGTTCAGAAAGCTGAGAGCAGGGACTCTCTTTCCTGACCAGCAGAAATATATCCCATTGATTATCGCTTCCTGTTATGTCCTGCATAATTATCTGTCAGGACAAAGGGGGAAAAGCTACCATGAGGGAGAAGAGCAGAGTGGAGTGTCTGCTGAATCTGAACAGCCAGATGCAAGGACTATTACAAAACCCTAATGTGAAGCTATGAGGTTTAGGGAGGTTTTGAATGGACAGCCACAATAGTGTTATATGCTGGAGTGTTCCCTGAGCCTGGAGCTTTGGGTGCTGCTACGAATTGTGTAGTGCTTGCTGTATATTTAAATTATTACTGGGTGTTTTCTTGAAACTATGAATTATAAGGTGCTTGCGGTGCATTTATAAGTACTGTTTGCCTTGACTATCACTATGAATTCCTCAACATTGTGAATTAATAAAGATAATTTGATTCTTCAACAATAGATCTTTACTGATTAGGGGAAAAAAGTATAGAAAATCAGTGTGGGGGAAAATCAGGCAACGTTATACAAAATTTTAACATAAATTAATGGATGAAACTTTAATAATAAGAAAGGGAGTAAATATTTATATACATTTGAGTCCACAAATATCATCCTTTTCGGCTCCACGTGAACTAGCTTTGCTTTTTACAGTCAGTATATGTGAAGCTGTGGTTTTCCTAGCTGTCCCCTTAATGTGAATCCTGTAATACCAGGAAAAAAAACTCCTCTTGCCAGGATAGCTTATTTTGTTCAGGGAACTGGTATGGTACGCTTTTACCAGTGTAAGCCGTATCTCCATGCTGATAGTTATATCAGCAAATCCTTTCTACAGTAGATAATGTCTAAGTCGCTTTGTCTTTCAAAACCTAAGTCACTTACTCACCTTTCAAAATTTTGAACTTCATGTTTCTAACAAAGAACATTAAAAATATGAATTTTAAAAGAAACCCTTTCATGGTTGGTACAGACTGCAAGTTTAAATTAAATTTCACTGCTTGCCTGTATCTTTAAAATCCCTCTCTTGTTTCTCATTGAGGGTTGTGGCACAAGTAAATTATATATTATGTTGTCTGTGTGCTTACCTAGCCCCATTGCTCTAATATTTACGGCCTGCTCTGCACTTCGCTTAGATTGACTTAGCTACATCACTCGGGCCTGTGAAAAATTTTGCTCCAAGTACTGTAGTTAAGTCGACCTAACCCTATGTATAGGCATGGCTAGGTCTATGGAAGAATTCTTCCATCAAGGTAGCTATTGCCTTTCAAAGAGATGAATTAACTACATCAACAGAAAAACCCCTTCTGTCGATGTAGAAAGCATCTACACTGCAGGAGCTGTGCTGCTGTATTACAGACATGCCCTAAGTGCCTCCTAGGCAGACCTCCAACAAACACAAGGCTCTGTTTTTATCTCTGATAATAGGCAAGGACATATGTCTATGTCACATTGCCTTTCTGCGTAGTCGCCTTTGTTCTGGTGAGTTGGCATGGGATTCAACTGCCTATGAATCCTGCCTCCTCACAAAAACAGAGCATCCAGTCAAAGCAGGAGGATGGCATAATATGTATACACACACCCCAAAGCCAAAAACACAGCAGGGAGGTCTAATTTTAAACACTGCAGCCTTGACAGACAGTGTCCCTTTAAATTGCTAATATATTTGCATACCCGTATGCAAACAGGAATTGTTAAGATGGGTGGAGGAGGGGACATGCACTCTTTAATTTTCAAACTAATTGTCATTAAAATCAAGGATGTGCAGCAACAGTAAACAGCGTCCTGACCTCGGACAGTGTGCTGTTAAAACAGGCTGATGATGAGATAATATAAGGTGATAGATTAATTGCTCTGGACAAACAAGATTCTGCAACAACAGTACGATATTTCATTTCCATGGGTACATCTACCAGGTGATCTCAAAGCACCTTGCAAAGATTAATGAATGTTCAGTCCTGAGAAGAAGATACTATTTTGCTTTACAAGTGGGGAAACTGAGTCATGGAGCAATTGAGGCCCAGCCCCATTAAAGTGTTTAGGCTTCTTAAATACCTTTGATTTCAGTGGATGTTAGGAACTTAAATATCTTTGTGCATTTGGGCATAAGTGACTTGACCAAGGTCAACAGTATTGCAGTAAAAGGAATAAAACTAACGCCTAATGCCATGATTCAGCCACAGGATCATACTCCTTTCTCTTTATCCATTTTAATATACCCTCATTTTATTTATATTGCTGTGCACTGTAATATTAATGGCACAGCACCCAAACACATAGCAAGACTCCTGTCCTGAAGAGCTCACTATCTTAAACCCTGAAGCTGCAAAGAGAACCATGCAGGAGAACCCCCTTAGCCCACATGCATCCCAGTGACCTCTCCAGTGCTATGTCTACACTGGCAATTTAAGTCGACTTAAGGAGGCTTAAATCAACTAAAATTAAGCCACGTCCACACTAGGCTTTCATTAAGTCGACTTAAGAAACTCCTTAAGTTATCTTAATGAAAGCTTAAGTCGACTTTGTTACTGCCACTCATTAAGTCGACTTAACCCTTAAGTTGACTCCTTAAGTTGACTTAAGGATGGTGTGGACATGGAGTAACCCTTAAGTTAACTTTATTAAGTTGACTTAAGGGTGGTTAGGTCGACTTAACAAAGTGGACTAAGTCGACTTAAAGCTAAGTCAATTTAGTCCACTTTGTTAAGTCGACTTTAATAAGTGGACCTTATTAAAGTTGACTTAACAAAGTTGACTTAACTTTTCTAGTGTAGACATAGCCCAAGGTTCTACACAGGCCCAGGGGTCCACCCTCAAGGTTCCCTTTGAAGGATCAGGGCCTAACTGCATGATGGACAGAGCTAAAGGAAAGCTCTGCGTAAGCTCAGAAGCGTGTCTCTCTCATCAACAGAAGTTGGTCCAACAAAAGATATTACCTCACCCATCTTGTCTCTCTGGGACCAACACAGCTTCAGGACAGACAAAGGCAGGCATGCAGCCTGTTTCCTTGAACAGCCTACCTTTCAGAAGTATTTGGAAGACAAAGGAAGGAGGCTTACCATCGCATGACAGACGGCATAGAGTAGGAGTGGATGAAAGTGACAGAGACAGCAGCCAGGAGAAAACCTTGGGTGGAGCACAGGGTTCTGCATAGAGTGTAGAAGGAGGTTAGGGATGTTTGCGAATGTGGAGCTATTTCAAGTTCTAAAAGTAAGGAAAGGCTTGAATTTAGTGAAACATGCATATTGGACAGATCTATATATAGGTATTGAAGAAGGAGGAGCCTGAATACCTAGGGTCTGGTCTACATACTAAATAATACTGGTGTAGTAAACTAAAGCGTGTTTTTAAGGTGTGATTTAGTTAAATTTGCTTGTTAATTAATCTGTATCCACAAGCTAAATGGATACAAGCAGCTTTAAACTGGTGTAAGCATGTCTATGCAGGGATTTGCACATCCATTTTTAAAATACTTTTATTTAAAAGGGTGCAATTTGAGGCTTAAAGTTGTAGGGGGGGAGTCTGATCTTGTATTATTTGAAAAGGAACATGTGAATATGTAATTTGTAATGAATATGTGGAAAGGGAATAATTAGTGATGCAAGATATTTGAACAGGGTTTTTTCCAGTCTAGTATCTGTTTAACTGTGTAGCCTTAACTTTCTCTTAATGCAGCATTTTTAAATTATTTTTCTATTGGTTTGTTGCTCTTTGGGGGGAAGGAGATTTTTTTTAAAGAAAAAGAGATAGAATAAGAGAAATTCTGTCATATGACTGCTCACCACTAGACCAAACTAGACCATACACCTTAGAAGACCTGCAGGAAGGAACTCCTCACCTGCAAACCATAGAGGCAGTGCAGCGTTTATAGTACCATACGTGATCATCAGTGAATGAGGCAAAGCTCTGAGGAGGAAAGCAGCATAGACCAAAGAAAATAGAGAGGTTATAAAGAAGGACCAAGAGAAGGGGGCTGGTATGGGGAAGGAAACTATGGAAGGAAATAATGCTAAACTAATGAAGAGGAGATAAAATGGTATCAGGAACAGAATATACAAACGAGAAAATGGTATGATGTAGAACCACCATCTGGAACCCTTAAGCTGGGCAATAGCCAACTCTGTAACCACATGATCCCATTTCCATCATTAGCTTAATCCTTTCTTCCCTCTTTTTAACTTGCTTGTCATGTCTTGTCTACACTAGAGTGGAAACTCTTTGAGTGAGGGTCTGTCTTACTGAGTGTTCATATGGTGCTTAGAATAGGGTCAATACAAATATAAACAAATTAATAAACAAGTCAATGATATAGAAATCAAGACAGTTTTATGATTAATACAGGTTTTACAGAAAAAGAGGAGCTTGGTTTTGCCAAGCAGCATGAAGCTGATTGGAAAGCAAGTTCATTTTGATCCTGAGGAAGGAAAGAATTTTCAGGGTGATGGCAGCACACTAGTACTTATGGGAAAAGCACACTAGTACTTATGGTTTTTTTCCAGTTCCAAAACAGGCTGCACAATTAAGGGGTGCAAGATACCCAGCAGCCACTCAATTCAACACTGATTTACATTAGTGTGAATGACTGTCTCCACACCAGAATCCAAATGCAAATGCTGCTGCTGCCTAAATCTGTAAGAGTGACCCTGCTCTTCTTTTATTATTACTATTATTTTGAGGGGATGGAGCAGAAGGGTAAGGAAGATACATTCTTCCCCTGTGGCTAAGGTCATGAATCTGAGTGTTTTATTCAGTCCAAAAGGTCACATGGCCAAACTTATTGGCAAAGGAGGAGTGACAGGCCACTCCGGAGGCTGAAAACCCACAAAGGGAAATGTACATAAATCACATTATTATAGGGAGATACAATCCCAAAAATGCCCTCCACAGCAAGAATACTTTTTACCTTTACACTTATTGTAAGATACTAAAAGTATCAACTCGGTTTATGTCATGAGTTTACAGGGTCTCTCTCAACGTCTTTTCTTTCATTCTGCTCATTCCTTCATCCTTTCTGAGCATTCCTTTGTCCTTTATAACATAATTTTTTGGCAGCATGATTGTATAGCTTGGCTTGAAGGAAGATAACATTCCCTAGAGAAGCAAAATGACCCATTGGCGACACTATGGGCCTTGGGCACCTGGAAGTTCCAGATTTAGTCCAATGCTCTGCTATTGCTACTGTGTGATGCTAGGTGAGTCAGAATGGGTGTATCTCATTTCCCCCATTTTAGGAGTGTCAAGAGGCTTAGCATGTTTTTGTAGCCCTTTGAAAATAAACAGTTGGAAACCAGATACTAATTTGAAGCGCTGTTATTGCTAACAGGATCAGAAGAATGAAATGCCAATAAAGAATGCCTGGGCCAGACCCTTTCTCGAAGCAGCATTTTCTCAATTGTGAATTAAGGAAAACAGAGATGTCAGAAAGACCCTCGTAATCCTTTTACTCTTCTCTAGCAAAAAATGTTCAGCTACAATAGCCATCTCTCATAACTGATGTGAGATAGAATGTATTCCTCTGCATATATATTTGGAGTTCTTTACTCATTAACATTTTATTACCTCCACACCTGTTTAATATTACAGATTCTGTTTTGAAATACAGTCCTTTTTGTCCCTTTTTTCGCCATCTGTTGACACAATCCAATGTGTGTCTGGGTGAGGTCCAGCTGGCACATTCAGAAGGTGAACACATTCAGATCCTCTGAAATTGCTGATTCAGGGGGAGGGCTACTCAAAAGGCCTGTTTTTGCCCACTGATAGCACCACAGCTGAGAAGCCTATCATTGCAATCAGTGATAGTGCCAAACGTTATCAATGTGCAGACATCCTTTCACCCCATACTGCCCCCCTTGCCCCAGACTTGTATGCTGTAATCATATAAACAATGGGAAATGAAGAATCCCGATCACAAAGACAACAGCTGCACTCCAGGGTCAGGCTTTGCATGCTCCTCTAACAATGGTAATGGGTAACCCCATCTCAGCTCCCAGCTCTGAATAATTTATTTATAGATGCAATATCTCTTTCTGTGGTCTAGTTAAGACTGTCTTTTCATAAATGCATGAAAATTGAAATTATTCTCTACTCCCACAACAGATCACGGTGATTGTTCTTTACAGATAAAATAGCATAATTTTGAAGGAATGGGGGAAATAATTGGCATAAATTAAATAAAAGAAATAAAGTTGGTTCATTTCTATATTTGCTTTTGCTTTTTGAAAATATTTAAGTATCTTTAATATTAGAGGTTCTGTAATAATGGGAACAGTTCACTTTAAATATAGGGAAAAAAGAGGAATATTTAAAAATCCTGAAAGTAGTCTTTAGTCTTGTGAGATACTATTGGTTGCCTCTTTTGTTATAAAGACTCTTTTACCATATAAGCTATAAGTACAAGCATCAATTCCGCGTAGACAGTTTTGTAATATTCAGAAACCCATAAGTCATATTTTACATCACAATATTATTTGTTGAGTTTGCTTTTTAAATTCTTTTAAATGCTATTGCTTGCTGGCTGCATATTCTCTTACCACACACTTTCATATAGAATCAGAAGGGAGAAATATTAACTAAATAAGTGAAAGGAAGTAAAACTCTGCTAAAACCATTTCTTAGGGGTCCCTTCCTATTTTTTCTATAATTTCCGAACTACAGTTAGTTCAGTTCTGTTTCCATTATAATTGGCCAACCCTAATTAATTATTTACAAAAAACATTTTTTTCTTTAAGTTTTCCATAATTCTCCAACTAATACTGAATTTTAAAATCCCACTCTCTGCATGTGGTTGATCAATATCTAACTGATTTTGCCTTCCTCAGGAAATCAATTTAAGTATCAACCAAATGCATCTAGAAAGCTCCATATATTATATAACATATTTATTATGTGGCAGAATGTTCTTCAAATGGAATTTTGATAGGCACAGAGCTTTATAATACTCTGTGTTAGAAATCACCAAAAAAAACAAAAACAAAAAACAAAAAAAAACCCCTTCAGGTTTTAATAAGTTCTGTTTTGAAATAACTAACTAAAAAGTCACTGGTGTCCCTCTGATGTGAAATGCATTTTTGCAGATTAAATTAATTAAAATATAACATATTTTCATATTGGCAAATGATATGCACAAATATATGACATTATTAACTGTTCTCTATTAAGCATGCTAGAAAAAAATGGGTGGCCTCTATATATTCTCTTCTTTCCTACCCCCCCCCCTTCCCTCAACCACAATCCACAGGAAAAGTCTCATGACTGGCAGCTGGCTGACTGCCCTATTATCTGAGTCTGCGTCCAGTCTGGCTAATTACAGTCACTGATTACTAAACACAGAACAGCACCATCACCTGCTTTATCCTGACAGGATTATACCATCTGTGCCACATGGCTAGGATATGGAGACTGGTGAAAGGTCACAGAGAGGGGCAAATAGCCCTTAATAAGAGATAAATGTATGTTTACAGACATGACAGCTGACTGTCATTAGAGTGTATATATATATTCACAGCTGAAGACATTCTCCGGGGAAAACATGGCATGGGTAGTGTGATTTAATCTGAGATCTTTTTACCCCAAACCTAATATCATGCAGTTGAGAGAGATCTAGGGGAAAAGACTATAGGTGCATTTATCAGAAACCTGAGTCATTGAAACTGGGCTGAATAAAACTATGGAAGACCTGTTGTAGAGAACCACCTTCCCTGACCCAGAGGATGGAATTGATTAGACAATCAATAGCAATGATTTTCCATCTCTAAATTTAAGAAGCCTATGATTTATAAAGCCAACAAAGTACCTAGTATGGTATAGAACAGTTATGCTGGTGCAAGCTTGGCAGAAGAATTAGTTTCATGCTGAAGGCTTCAAATCACTTGCAATTTACAATCGAATGTCTTCTTTAGCTGTGACCAAGATTTTTAAAATTTTGTTAAAAAAAGACTATTTAGGGATTGCAGATTTCTGCATTCCTGCTCCCGCCTATCCATTCCGAATGCCAGTGCAAGATCATTTTCCTAGCCTATCTCTTTGCTCCACATTCTCTGTCATCTCAAATATAAGCTATTTGTATTCACCTTCAATACCTTTCACAGCCTATCCCCACCTTACCTTACCTGTGCTTCACTACTGAATTGTTGACTCCCACCTCCAACTGGCCCATAATGCCAGCTTTCCTCTTCCACTTACTACATTTTCAAACAATTCCCCTTCATTTTTTTTCTCCCATGCTGTCCCTTGTGCTTGGGAGGTATACCCCATAAACATCTATAAAGCTGCCTCATGATCTACCTTTTAAATCTCTTCTTTAAAATTCTCCTTTTCTGTGATGCCATCGGTGTGCTGAGACCACAGTCTACTAGAAATAATTTTGGGTAGTTTAATCATGCTCACTGATCTGTAAAGGAGAGTGAAAAAGCTATTCTTATCATTACATTTGAGAGAAGAGGGAAATTTACATTCCATCCTTATTCTTATAAATGGGACTCTCACAGAGTTCAGTGGGTATCAAGGACCATAGGTCTCAAATCCTGGTCCACCAGGTACCGAGAAGCTAGTAAGTTGTGACCTGCTAACAATTGTTAGGACCTAGAAGCTGAACTCCAACAGAGGACACCAGTCTGTGATCTGACTGATGGAATACTGTAAGTCCTAACTGGTTGCCTTATTCTATTGAAACCAAGCACAGGAACAGGAAGATGTCGTGCAGCTGGGTTTCTTCTGCATAGGGTGGCTTCCCTCATGCTACCTGCTCCTACTGCCTGACAACTGGCTCTTGATTTGCCTTCTGTCCTGGACTCTGATTTCCTGGCGTCTAACATGGGCAGCCTCTGAACTCATACTCAGGCCACTGAGTCACACTACCTATATCCTGATTATGAGAATGGGACCTTATTCAAATGCAGGAAGGTGGAATTTTGCACTCAAACTTAATTAGTTTTGAAGAAGTTAGATGTTGCCTTTAATATAAGAGAGAAGGCCATTTCTGTCAGGATGCAGAACCTTCTGGTTCTCCCCTCCCCAGCTACCAAGAAGACTGTTCATTTCTCCGCCTCACAAGGAGTGAATGGGAGAAAGCTGAGGTGAACTCAGTTATCTCAATGAGTCCCAAGGCCTGCTTGTCCCCATGCTCAGTTCAGGCTGGATCTTCTTGGAGATGACAGCCATGAGGCAAGCGCTGTGAAGGGTATAACTGGAGCTTAGGTTTATGCACCAGGAGGCAGTCAGTTCCCTTTCCTCTCGGACTACCAGTTTTCTTCTCTGCAACCCTCCAGCCTGACTATACTGATCTTGTCCTCCTACAGGGTTTCCTTTCCCTCCTGACTGCCTTGGCCAGGTCCCCGTCTGCGAATTTCTTTCACCATCCCTTCCCATTGCTGTTCCAGGCTGCCTACTGCTGGCTGCATCTCCATCCCCCAGCCACCCCATTTCCATTTACCCTCTACTCACTGCCAGCCTTCCCCTCCCAGTTAAGGTGCTGTAATATTTAAAAATTGTAGGTACATTAAAAAAGTAAAATACAACACAACTTTAATGATGGGGGAAGAGGCATTCAAACGATTCCACAGTAGGCCCTGCCTGGCTTAAACCAGCCTTACTAAGAGAAACCATCTAACAATAAGCTGACACTTTGGCTGTGTGAATTAGAACACAACAGAGAGCACCACTGAAATGAACCCTGAAGCAGATCTGTCAGGTAATTTCTATTTGTTTAATTAGATCCTGAAATGTTAATTCAATATAAATGTATCTTTAGAGATCTGAAAATTTGATTTACCATTCATTCCAGTGAATTCCAGCTTCAGCTTTAGGCCAGAGTAGGCTGTGTAGGCAATTCAACTATGTACTTTCCTCAAGTCCCAGCAATTTTTTATCTAACAACACTGAGTGAAGGCTTTTTTTTTTTTTTGGCAGAATACTGCATTGTGTGTCACTGAACCTCTGACTGATATTTTCACAATGGATGTGCAAAAAGGTGCACCAATGATAATTTCAAAAATTGTGTGTGGAATCATTGCAAATTATGCACACATAACTAACTAGATATAATCATTTGAATATAGAAATGCTGTGATTGCATGCACAATTTAGGCTCACAAATGCAG
This sequence comes from Pelusios castaneus, assembly GCA_007922175.1. NCBI lineage: Eukaryota > Metazoa > Chordata > Testudines > Pelomedusidae > Pelusios > Pelusios castaneus. The sequence goes on along the minus strand of ML685851.1, from coordinate 1,686,797 downwards.
ACAAATGTAATTTTCTCAAAATTTAGGTACAAGAACTATATTCTTTGTCAAGATGTAGAAGTCTTCATGAATTGATATGGAGCATTTCTTTCTGAGGATTATTTTAAAAACAGCCTGCCTCATTATAATCCAGCAACTATTCCTGAGAAACAAGATGACAAATTCTAGTTCAGAGTAGAAAACCGCCCCTTTAGGTTCTGGTGTGAGGGACTTTGATGGAGAAGCTCACATCCACCTGCCTAACCGTTGTCAGAGGGCAGAATCTAAGGCTTCATTTTCTAAAATTGTACATCTAGTTCTTGTGGTTGTAGCGATTACTCTGTTTTCACGTTTTCAAGGTTAACTGACCATCTGTGTTGTGTTTGTTAGCATGCAGCCAGTATGGAATAAAAGCTGAGGTGTAAGCCACTCCATTTATTTCAGTAAACGCTGTAGCTAGTTTAAATGTCAATATCAACATTTTACTGCTGATTGTTTTAGCAAAAGCATCTTTGTTAACATGCTAGCCCTCCAGTCACCAACTCCTCAGACATTAAATGCCCCAAACTGTCCTTTATCAAGCTGCCAAAACCCTCCTGTTTCCCCTCTGCCACCTTTATAATGCAGTTGGATTGTTGGTACAAAAACCACACCATACTAAAACCTGAAAGTTCAGGGATAAAATAAAATAAACATGAAAATAAATACAGACGCTACTGCACTGATTTATTATTTCATATCTAATTCATTTAATAAACTCAATTTTATTTCATTTAATTGAAGGTGCTACAGAATTTCCAGACAAGAACAGCGATCTACTGCAGAGTACAGAGACCCTGGAACACAATTTAGATTCAGCTTTTTGTGGACAGTGTCACTAATTCTGGTGATTTTATTGTGAGTCTTACAACATTTGATGTTTAATTTAAAGTTCCAGTTCCTGATGCAACGGCAGTAAAAAAACTAAATAAAAAGTAAGTTTCTAATGCTTGTGTTTATAGAGAACAGATTGAAAATGTGATCCAAGTTCACCCTAAAAAGCTCAAGAAGCAGACAACAAATGAAAAGAACCCAACACTTATTTATTTTAAAAATCTCTTTTTGTTTAAGCTGATCTCATGATTTTCTGAGTGCCTGACTCATGATTTATCAATGTTTGGTGTTAACAATACTTTGAGGAGTACCTGGTGGGTGGGGGAAGTCCCCAGCTCTCAAATATATTCATAGCTTTTATTGTTATTATTATTTTATAATTGTGTATTATGTTCTACAAAAATAAGAGATGCTGATCCTGGCTCCAGGAGCAGACAGTCTGAATTAGACGAACAGCAGGAGACAACAAAGAATACAATTATTAGTTTACTTTTGTTGTGTAGATAGATTTTTCTTTTTCTCTTTAAAAAGATATGGTCACACATGAGAACAAGAGTAGATGGAACTGGAACCACAAGCTAGGGTTATGGGTGTGGTCTGCAAGAGCAGAAAATAATCTTCTGTTTTAACTTTTCAGCTTCTTAGACACTCCTAGTTTTAGTCACTTCCTAAAAGTAAGTTCCCCATCTTCAAAGCATCTGATGAAGTGGGATTTTCTCCCACGAAAGCTCACGTGATAAATAAATTTATTCATCTTTAAAAGTGCCACAGGATTCCTTGTTTCTTTTCCTAAAGGTAAATATTTATAGTCAACTTGAAAAATGGTTGTACTTCTGCTCTGGATTACCAAAAGCTGTAAGCATGTATATTTGTGACTATGTCTACACTGGTTAAGTCGACTCTGTTAAGTCGACTTAACAAGGTCGACTTTAAGTCGACGTTGTTAAGTTGACTCAGAGCGTCCACACTGGATATTTAAGTTGACTGCTGTGTCCACTCTGGCAGGTGCTATGTCACGGAGGAGAGCCACGGCTGAGAGATCGGGCAAGGGAGAAGGGAGAGCCATGGCTGGGAGATCGGGCAGGGGAAAAGGGAGAGCCGCAGCTGGGGAGAAGAAAGAGCCACGGCTGGGGGGTCGGGCGGGGGAGAAGAGAGAGCCGCGGCTGGGAGATCGGGCAGGGGAGAAGGGAGAGCCGTGGCTGGGGAGATCAGGCAGGGGAGAAGGGAGAGCCGCAGCTGGGAGATCGGGCAGAGGAGAAGGGAGAGCTGCAGCTGGGGGATTGGGCAAGGGAGAAGGGAGAGCCGCGGCTTGGGAGAAGGGAGAGCTGCAGCAGGGGGATCGGGCAAAGTAAAAGGGAGAGCCGCGGCTAAAGTCAAGGTATATCACATCGACTTAAGGAAGCGCCCTGTGTGGACGCCGAATTACGTAGGTCAACTTAAGTTGACTTAAGGTGTAAGTGTAGACATTCCCTGAGTGTGTGCACATGCATGCAAATATTTTGATACCTACACTGTTATCAAAATCTGATATTTTCATATTTGTCTCTATGGATTGTCTGACCCACTTTTAAATCATGAAATGGGGGAGGAAACAAATGTTTGTACCAGTTTATGTGGCACATGTTAAATATTATAGTACATCTTATTCCCACCCAACACCCACAGAAAATGTTAGATCAAAATAATTAGGTTTTCTTCCAGTAAGAAAAATGGAGGCTAATACTTCCTGGTCTTTGGGGAGGCGGGGAGGATTAAACAATTATTTCTAGTTAGTTCAATAAAAGATAGACTATCACTTGCAAAATTGAGGTTCTCATTTTCAGGCCATAACTGCACTCTAATGTGCTTCCTTTTTAATCTCTCTCTCTCAATTTAATTTTGAAGTGTGAAATCAACATACTCCCAATATATCTTCTAGTCCTTGCTCTATTATTTTTCCATGGCTTGCACTTTTAATAGTTCATTACTGAAGCTGATAACTTCAGGGGAGCAATAGTTGACTTGGTTCCTAAAAGATATCAGTCTTTTTTTCCACCCTACACCAGTAATCATAGAATCTTAGGGCTGGAAGGGACCTCATGAGGTCATATAGTCCAACCCCCTGCTAAAAGCAGGACCACTCCCAATAAATCATCCCAGCCAGGGTTTTGTCTAACCGGACCTTAAATATCTCCAAAGATGGAGATTCCACCACCTCCCTAGGCAACCCATTCCAATGCTTTACCACCCTCCTAGTGAGAAAGTTTTTCCTAATATCCAACCTCGACCTCCCCAGCTGTAACTTGAAACCATTGCTCCTTGTTCTGTCCTCTGTTACTACTGAGCTCCCTCCTCTTTGGAGCTCCCTCCTCTTTGGAGCACCCCTTCAAGTAGTTGAAGATTGCTATCAAATCCCCTCTCAGTCTTCTCTTCTGTAGACTAACTAAGCCTAGTTCCTTCAGTCTCTCCTCGTAAGTCATGTGCCCCAGCCCCGTAACTATTTTCATTGCCCTCCACTGGACTCTTTCTAATTTATTCACATCCTTTCTGTAGAGGGGAGCCCAAAACTGGGCACAGTATTCCAGATGCGGCCTCACCACTGCCTAATAGAGGGGAATTATCACATCCCTCGATCTGCTGGCAACACTCCTACTGATGCAGCCCAATATGCCATTGGCCTTTTTGGCAACAAGAGCACACTGTTGGCTCATATCCAGCTTCCCGTCCACCATAACCCCCAGGTCCTTTTCTACAGTGCCACTACTTAGCCAGTCGGTCCCCAGCCTGTAGCAGTACATGGGATTTTTCCATCCTAAGTGCAGGACTTTGCACTTGTCCTTGTTGAACCTCATGAGATATCTTTTGGCCCAAGGTTCCAATTTGTCTAAGTCTCCCTGAATCCTGTCTCTGCCCTCCAGCACGTCTACCATTCCTCCCAAATTGGTGTCATCCGTAAACTTACTAAGCATGCAATCTATCGCATCATCAAGATCATTAATGAAGATGTTAAACAGAACCAGCCCCAGGACCGACCCCTGGGGCACTCCACTCGTTACTGGTTGCCAACTAGACATTGAGCCAATGTTTCCTACCCGCTGAGCCCATCGATCTAGCCAGTTTTCTATCCACCTTACGGTCCACTCATCCAACCCATACTTCCTTAACTTGCTGATGAGAATGCTGTGGGAAACCATATCAAAAACCTTGCTATATTCAATCAATGACTATTCCTGCATCCACAAATCCAGTCATCTCATCATAGAAGGCAATCAGGTTGGTCAGGCTTGATTTGCCCTTGGTGAATCCATGCTGACTGTTCCTTATCACTCTATTTTCCTCCAAGTGTTTCAGGATGGATTCTTTGAGGACCTGCTCCATGATTTTTCCAGGCATTGAGGTGAGGCTGACCGGTCTGTAGTTCCCCGGATTCTCCTTCTTCCCTTTCTTGAAGATAGGTACTATATTTACCTGACTCACTCCTGAGTCAGTCCACACCAGCCACAAGCGTGTAATTGGTCCCAGGCAGTGGGTGTAAATCCACTAGTCACACAGGCATCGTTCTCCAAGCGAGCAACCCCAGCCCCAGCTCCTACACCGGGAGCCACTGTCTTACAGGGCTCGGGACCCACCCTCAATCACCATAGTCTAAGGCTGTCCACTTAACAAAGAAGTGTAGTGCCCAGCCTTCCCACATCCACACCCTCTAAAGATCACACAGTTTTACATAAAACAAATATTAGTTTATTGATCAGAGTACAATTTCAACTGAGAAAGTGGCCAATCAAGGCAGAATCATAATATAAATGAGTCAGGAGTGACCACTATCAAATAAAAGGTATAAACCCCATACTAATCTAACATCTCTACCTAAACTGACCTCATAGTCCAAGATTATGGGCAAGGTCTTCAGATATTTGGTGGTTTACAGCCATTCTCTGCCTATTACCAGGAAAGGTCCAGATCTTGCTTGAAGTTGGTTGCAAGATGGAGTCTCCCAAGTGAAAGCCTGCAGCTTCTACCTCTCAAACGGTCTATGTCTTTGTTTTTACAAACTCCTGACAGTCCCTCTCCCTTTGTCCTGCTGTGTGATTCTTTTTACTTCTACCTGAGCAAGCAAGGGTATTAGCATTCCCTTTGACGTGTCATTCTCCAGCCTTTCTGCTAGAGATAGTCCTGAGAGTCTGAACCCTGTAACATGCTTTATATCCGTACACACGTTGCTGTAGGAAACATGGCAACACAGCAGTTATGTAGAATATGTTATGAGCATTCACAAAGGAACCTGGTGTAGCGTATTTGGCATCAAATTACTTAATTACATTGCAAAATTGAACAGAAAAGTTACATAGATTATATCTAGGAGTTCATGAATGTGCATCCCGTGACAGGCCCATGCGGTAGTCCACCATTATTTGAAACTGGGATTACCAGCAGCATCTGTAACAAATCAGCCAGAAACTAGCTGCTACCATATTGCATGATTTTAAATCAGTTTAGTGGGTAAATGTGAGAAACTTGCTAACTTTGATATGTTCTGGTGAACTAAGTTGTTATATCATTCCTGTTTTTCTTTTTCTTCCAGTCACTGCTTTTTCAGCAGCTTAATAAAACCATAACCTTCAGACGAAATATATGCATCATTTATAAGAGTAATTTTTTATCTAGTCTTTACCTACTGTTCAATGCTCTTACCACTTTGGCCTCCATTAAGCTGAACCAACTCTTCTGACTATGTTATATTAGAGCCATCACTAGTGTACATGAATTCACACAAAGTTTGCAGGCATTCCTTTGGTGTCAGGATTAGACTGAGAACAGGCTTTTGTGAGATCTCTAGTTTTCTCAACTGGGCAGATTAGAAGTGCCATAAAAATAGTCCTTTCTGTATTCTAATATTTGTGCTTCTATCCTGATCTTTGCACAGTCATGAAATACAGAAATTGTTGAAAACTCAGAAATGGAATGTATACAGTTATTTCAAATCCTAAATGTTCAATTACACTTTGAGTTTTGGCAGAGATTTCAGCTGTTTCTTACATTATCTGAACCAATTTGGCCATGCCTAATTTACACATATTAATGTGCAAAGGCAGGTCATAATTTTGTCCCTAAGACCCAACTCTTTATTGAAGGTGCACCTGCCCAGGAGATCTTGGAGGTGTAATGCCTCACATGGTGACAATGCATTGCAGAGCTCTGCAGAGTTTATCTATTGTATCTTTTGACAGGGTACAACAAACAAGAATAGTATGGTGGGCTAATGCAGAAGTGTGGAAATGGGACAGTTTAGGTAGCAACCTTATATGGTCCTGATATTTTGGTAAACCTATGGATTGCCACTGATTGGCCCATGATTAGTTACACACACACAAAAAAAGGTTCAGCTGACAGTATTACAAAAGTATACAAAATAGTATTGGTCTTCAGATTTTAGAAAGAGACTATGTAAAACCTTAACATAGATGGAAATTGTTGCAAAGTCAACAATTTGTTTTACTTTGTATCCCAAGTGACGTAGGTGCGTGGGTGCATAAGTGTCTACTCAAAAAATAAGCTAGGAGAGTCTTCCATACCTTCAAAAGATATTCAGTTTTCTAGAAGGAGGAAAAGTGCATTGCCAGAAAGTAAAGGAGTTCATATGATAGGATGGAATGCTTTGCCATGTAGCTGTTGAAATGTTTCATGAGTAAATTCCTCATGTGTCTGTTGGAAACTTTTATGTAATATAGGAAACAAGCTGTACATTGTTGTGACTATTAGGTGCCAGATTTGTGTGTCTCAGATGCTTCTGTATATTGCTATATAAAGCGGACTAAAAAAAAACTATCGCTTTCTATTATGAACGTACTTATGTATGTGTGTAATTTCAGAATGACAAATTAGGAAAGACCTAAATGAATTTCTGATTGACTACCAGTGATCCTCTATTACCCAGTTGAAGGACACTCAGGTACTAAAGGTGTTAGGCAACAATTACAAACCAAAAACGACACTGTACTATGCACACATAGAGAGATGTATGTATTTATATTTCAAAATCTATCTTGACACAAACAGAATTATGCTTACCAAAATACCAGAAGAAGATCCGTAAAGGTGAAAATATTAAATTCAGCATTAATTTTTATTTATTTGACCTTAATACAATACAAATACAACTATCTTTTGCTTTAGGCACCTTCTCCATAATTTAAAAATACATTTCAGAAACAAGATGTTCACAAATCAGTGGTCTCACCACACCAAATAATATTAGTCAAACAAAAACACACCATCCTCACCCATAAACATGGTTTTCAGCATCCTTTCTCAAAAGCCCATCATAACAGATGAAATTCAAAGTATGCTTTGAAGTTTAACAGATTCAAGCTATTTCAGACTGTGGGAGGCAGGTTTAAGTTTCAAAATCAAAGTTACCACCTGAAGAACTGCCAGCCTCTCTTAAATCAAGCTGGAGCACCACCACCAATTGTAGGATTGATATGTTATATAGAAACAGAGAAGAACTCTCAAATAGGCAGCTCAGAAATCATTTAGTGCTGTATAGGTCAAAATCAACTGGCAGTCAGTGCAGATCATGGACTCAGTTTCTACCAAGCACTGACGACATAAGGGGTGACATCCTGACCCCATTATAGTAAGTGGAAGTTCTGCCATTGACTTCAGTGGGATCCAGATTTCACCCATTATGTTCAACTGTGTAAAGTACATCAGTAGAAAGAAACATAAATCTGAAAGTCACTGGCAAGTTCTCCCCCCATGGAACAAACTCTGCTCTCTCAAACCTGTCTGCCTCCCTTCCCCTTTGCTGCTCTCCAGCTGTGAGTGCCTGCTTCCATGATTGGTGACTCTAGCAGTTACGTGGGCTGGTCAGCTTGCTTGCAGGTAGAAAGGCTCCCTTCCCCTCCGGCCTAGTTTCTGAATGTGGTTTATAGACCCCATTACATATCCACCCCCCCCCCCAAACCAAGTCTCAGCTTTGGCTGGTGTAAGCTGGCTACCAAGATAGAAAGTCCATGTTACCATCTAGTGTCCCGACCTGCTGTTGTTCTTGGAAGGCATATGGTTGTAATAATAGGTACCACCTCATAATCCTTGGGTTTGATTCCTTCACCACGGTTAGCCAGGATAGGGGTGCATAATTGTTAACCAGAGTAAATTCACTTCCCAGAAGGTAGTATCACAGACTGTTCGTTCTCCCTCTGGCAGCTAGCATTCTTTTTCTATTATTGAGTATGCCTTTTTGCAGAAAAAGAACTCCCGGCTGATATAGACTTTCAATTGTTCCTCTGTTAATTTTCTGTGAGAGGATCACCTCCAGCTCAGTTTCTGATGTATCCATTTGCAATATGAACTCCTTTTCAAATTCCATGCTCTACAGTACTGGGTGTTCACAGAGCATGGTTGTGAGGTTTTGAAAAGCATCGTCACAATGGGGTGTCCATTGTACCTGCTGGAGGGCAGCGTCCTGAGATAAATTGGTCAAAGGGGCTGCTATTGTAGTGAATTACAGTATGAATCAGCAGTAGTAGCCCAGCAAACCCAAGAAGGCGTGCACAGTCTTTTGGTCATAGGCAGGACTGGATTAAGCCCCTAGGGGCCCCAGGATTCCTCCTTTTGTGGAGGCCCCCCTTGATCCTGCCCTCTACCATGACAGCGGCCAGGCTGGGGGCGGGGCAGCACTCAGACATGATGGGCGCTGGGACCCACCCGGCATTGAGGGTCCTGGGAACCAGCTGTCGGGGTGGGGTGGGCTGGTACTAAGCACTGGTGCCTGGCGTGGAGTGCCTGCTTGGGCCAGAGGTCACATCCTATAGCGCTCCCACCCCACCCCACCCCGCCCCGGGCTGGGCTGCTGGTTTGTTCCAGCAGGACTAGGACCTGGGGAAAGGCCTGGGGGAGGGGGGCAGGGGACAGGGCAGGCTGGAGGCAATGCGGAAGGGCTCAGAGCACTGTCAGGCTGCCATGCTGGAGCCCTCAGAGGCCTATGAGAGAAGACCAGCTCAGAGAGCCTGGCTGGCGCTGTGCAGTATGCACTGTGTAGCTGGCGCAGGAGTGCTCAGGCCAGGGCCCGATTGTTGTGAGGCATCAGGCTCCTCCTTTAGCCTGGGGCCCAGGGCTGCATCCCCTATAGCCCCTGCATTTATCTGGCCCTGGTCATAGGGGTCTTGTATGCTTGTAGGGCAAGGATCTTGTCTCCTAGCAGGCAGACTTGGCCTCCCCCCGCTTTATGCTCTAGGTCTGCAGTTCTCAACCACTGTGTCAGACAAAAGTGCGTTTGATCATTAGCCAGGAGGTGAAATTCTCTACTGGCCCTATCAGGTCGATCCCTATGCTTTCAAAACGTGTTTCCACCAAGGGCAGAGATACTAGCGTGTCCGGTGGTGGTAGAGCAACCATTTCCCCACTCCCCACTTCTCTGCATAACAGGTTTGCAGGAGCAGAGCTACCAGCAGTCGTCTTCTTCAGAGGAGCAGGATCACAAGAGAGAATGCTGATAGACCAGTATACCTTCACTGATATCCAGCCTGCCTTCTTGCTACTGCATAAGATTCTGCTTTCCACTCAGCCTCATTTGTACCTTAACTGATCTCAAAATACTATTTGACAAGTTCACTGAGGAAACCTTGATATTTTCTTTTTCTTCGTTCAGGGATTATAATACTGGTAAAGCCTGCTATTTTTATTGTAGAGGAACTTTTTTAAAAAAACAAATGGTGGAAGAATAACAGGATATAGCCAGAATTTATAAACAACACTGCTGAGAATGTAACAAAGCCTTTGTTAACTATCACACACAAAGCCAGTAAACAGTGAGCAGTGTGTATAGTGGTTCTGTAGTCCCATAACCAAAAAAAAAAGCCAGGTTTACTCAAGTAAGTTTTGGGGAAAAAATAGTTTTAGTGACTCAAAAGTCACTGCAGCAGTATTAAGTTTGCAGGGTCTTATATGCCATTTCTTTCCTGCCTGTGAGACAGAAGCACAGGCTAAAGTAAGTTTTATTATTGTATTAAACTAAAAATTCTAAATTTGTGAGCTTCTATTTAAGTTATGATGTTCTAAGAATGAATCTAATGATCCAGTACTTTCACTGTGACTTTCCTATCATACTAAAGCTTTTACTGTTTTCCCATGCTTTGTATCAGCAAGGGCAATATAATACAGAAAAGTCAGTTACATAATTTTTATCATTATATGAACTTATCCCTGTTAATATTTCTTCATTTTGGTAATTTAATTCTAAAATAAATGTAGCACTGAATGTTCATAATCATTTTAGCATTCAGTTAATCAATATTTCTTAAAAAACTGCAGCAGTATTTAGAAAAAATATTTATTTCACATCCTGACTCCTCTCTAAGAAACCAGATAGAAACTCACAATAGCTGTTACTATATTTGAGAGATGAAGCTGCACAACTGAACAAAAGGTATAAAAGAGGTTCAAACACCTAATAAATTCACAGTGCAATGCATATACATTGCTTTTTACTAAATCCAGATTGCCCCTATACTCCAACATATATAGGGTGGAAGTATTCAAGTCATCAATCCCCTGCCCCTTCATTTATCAGACCATCAGAAAACCCCCTGAACTTCATGATCCAGCTGCTGCCCAGCTTTGCACGTGGTCCAATCATTGGACAATGGTTTTCAATTATTTCAGCTACCACTAAACAAAGAGACATTTAATTGTTCCCTCATTTAGCCTGAGTAGTAGGCAGCTAACTATCAAGCTCAACATCTGCAATGAGTGTGATTGTCCAATCCACAGATTAACAATATACTAAGACTTCTGTAAGGCCTGGTCCATACTGCAGGACTAAATCAATGACAGATATGTAATCTGCATGCTGCAGAATGCATATCTCTCATTAACTTAGGTTACTTTCACCTCGCTGTCTTCACCCTACTGTGTCGACCGGCAATGCCTTCCCATCGACGCAGCCTTACTCCACATGGAGGGGTGGAATTACTGCGTCGACACGAGAGCACTTCCGGGACCAACTGAGTGGATTTATACTGGCTGCTCGAACTGTGAGGATCGACGCAGTATTTTGAATGTAGACATGGCCTAAGACATTTAATTTAGTACACACTACATTCTGATTAAAATATTAGCACTATGAAAAAATCAATACAGAACATATAACATGGATTAAAAACCTGATAAGTAAGTAAAAGTAATTCTAAATGGGAAAAATCACCATTTTGGGAAAATCACTGGTTTTTTGTGTGATGTCCCACCCTCTCACCTCTTGTGTGGGATCTAACCTTGAACTAATGCTATTTACTATCTTCATCACTAAATTTGGAAGAAAACAGCATCAATTACTTGGAATGGATACAGATGACACAAAAATTGGTGGAGTGCTAAATAATTATAGGGAAATATCCTTTTTTCATCTCTTCTCAGACACCTAATATTTTTTGTTGCCCTTGTCTGTACTTTTCTACTTCTAATATATCTTTATAAGGTGGGCAACCAGAACTGCATACAGTAGACAAGGTGTATGTATAGTCTGGATTTATATAATAGCATTATGATACTTTCTGTCTTATCAGCTATCCCTTTCCTAATGGCTCCCACTATTCTGTTAGCTTTTTTGACTGCCACTGCATGCTGAGCAGATGTTTTCAGAGAACTATCCACCATGATTCCAAGATCTTTGTTGAATACTAATAACCCCCATTTAATGTGTGTGTGTGTGTGTTTTCAAATGTGCATTACATGCATTTATCAACACTGAATTTCATCTGCCATTTTGTTCCCCAATCTCTGCATTTTATGAGATCCCTTTGTAACTCTTTGCAGTCAGCTTTGCACTTAATTATCTTGACTAATTTTATATCATCTGCAAATTTTGCCACTTCACTATTTACACCCTTTTTCAGCTCACTGATGGTCACTTATGATTTATGAATGTCGCTTTAACATGCCACTTTCCTTTTCCCCTCCACGACACCCCACTCAGTTTGTTGCCTGGGGCCAGCAAAGTCCAGGAGTGGATCAGGTGAGTTCACCCACCGCCCCTGAGAGGGGTGAGATGTTAGTGATGCCTCTGCCACTCTGAAAGCAGCCTTTAGCTGCAATGCCATACTCAGGTTCCAGTCCTTAGTGGGGAATCTCACTGTTGCCTTTCACTGCCACACTGTCCCCATACCAGGTCTAAGGCTCTATCTCCCAGACCAGTTTATCAACCATTTCGGCTCCAGTGATTACTGAGAAGAAACACAGACCGTCAGTTGAGTCTAACTAGTGCTATCTTTAAACATTAGATGGGAAAAAATCAAATGGCATCAAAGGTCTTTTAAGTAAAGTCTGTACCACCAGGTAGGAACACCTGTCCCCCATGTCTTTGACTTTTACTTGGAGTTGTCATCATTACTCCTTAGTTATCAAGTGATCATATTGAGTACAATTCTGCTTCCTTTTAATCCTGCAATAAGGATAAAATTTCATCACCCCTTCATCCAAGACTAAAGTGAATTTTAACCCTAAACTACCAAAAATTAATCACTTTGGCCAATCAGGTCTGTCTGCTGATCTCCTAGACAAAGTAGATGTGTCTACCTGTTAATCTTTAAGGCTATGTCTACACTAGAAAAGTTAAGTCAACTTTTGTTAAGTCGACTTTAATAAGGTCGACTTTAAGTCGACTTAAAATCTACCTTATTAAAGTCGACTTAACAAGTGGCAGCACTTTAAGTCGACTTAGTCCACTCTGTTAAGCCGACCTAACTGCCCTTAGGTCAACTTAGCAAAGTGGACTTATGCGTCCACATTGGACTTAGGTCAAACTAAGGAGGCTTAAGTCGACCTAATGAGTGGTAGTTATTAAGTCGACTTAAGCTTTCATTAAGTCGACTTAAGGAATTTCTTAAGTCGACTTAACGAAAGCCTAGTGTGGACGTGGCTTAATTTAAGTTGACTTAAGCCTCCTTAAGTCGACTTAAATTGCAAGTGTAGACATAGCCTAAATGTGCCACAGAACTCTGTTTCTATACAAATATATTCCAAAGGGGTAGCCGTGTTAGTCTATTGTAGAAAGACAACAGAGTCCTGTGGCACTTTTAAAGACTAACAGATTTATTTATCGCATGAGCTTTCGTGGGAGAAAATCCCACTTCGTCAGACGTCAGAAGTGGGATTTTCTCCCACGAAAGCTCATGCGATATACAAATATAGTTTGCCTTGAGGTCTTTTCCCCCAATTCATCAACAGATGGCAGGGGAGAGTTCATTCACATACCCCATGTTTATAAATATAAATTGGCTAGAATTCAAAAAAGAATGATTTGGGCTCTGGAAAACATGCCTTATAGTGAAAGACTAAAGAAGCTCAATCTATTTAGCTGAACAAACAAAAGCTTGAGAGATGACTTGATCACCATCTGTAAGTACCTACTTGGGGAGATTTCTGATGATAAAGGACTCTTCAATGTAGAAGGCAAAAGCATAACAAGATGAACTCTGAAAAATTCAGATGAGAAATAAGGTGCAAATTTTTGGCAGTGAGGATAATTAACCTTTGCTATGGGTGTAGTGGATTCTCCATTACTCTTGAAATGTTTAAATCAAGACTGGCTGGCTTTCTAGAAAATATGCTCTAATTCAATCCGGAGTTATGGGCTTGATGCAAGAGTTGCTGGATAATATTGTATGATATCAGTTAAGGTCAGACTGATGGTCAAAATAGTCCTTTCTAGTTTGAAAATCTATGGATCTATAAAAGTGCAGCATGTTTATAGTTCACTCTAAGCATATTTTGGAAACTGTTGCTTAATATTTGCCTTTCTTTATCACCTAAGAGAATTTTTTTATTAAAACCATACTAAATACTACTTTTATGTAAATTGTCTACTGTTGTACAGACTGTTGTTGACAAATGATTGGGGGCCCACATATTTAAGGAACCATAAATGTGATATAGGAGATAAAGAAACTAAATAGTTGATGTGCTATGGTAGTAAGCTGTAGATCTGCTGTAGAGACTAAAAAGCTTTCAAATCATTCCCTAGTGTCATATTTGCCTGAAAACCCAGTTGCATTTTATGAGAAATAAGATTTTCTAATATTCTACCTATTTTTTAATATTTGGTATATTAGTTTATGACCCTCAGAGAGAACAGACTTTATTTGTTACCCTTCCATTAAACCCCTTATAAATACAAACATTGTAAGATAAAGACAGTGTAATTTAAAGTGAATATTTTTATGAAACATATATTTATTACTGCCTGGTTTACTGTCTGAGAATCTGACCGCCTACTTGATATCAACTGAATTCTCACAATTTTCATTGCCTTGATCCACTCTGTTTTAGTCCAGCACATGAATAAACTGAAAAGTGGAGAGCCAAAATAAACTCCTGGACAAAAACCTTTGTTAAAGGGTGTCAACACAGACAAATTTACCTCAGAACTATACTGGTATAATTCTGTTGCTATAATTATAACTTCCCATGTGGACAGTCTTGCTCCAGTATAATATATGACATAACTTAAACTGAAAATTCCTCTTACACTGGAATAATAGGGTTCCCATAGGCGCTATACCAATATAACCAGAGCAAATAATTATACTGGTATAGTTCTAGGGTAAATATCCCCATGTAGACAAGTCTTTTAAAGTTGTAAAGAGAAATTATTTATTTCTTAGTCTTCAGACCTTTTGGGGGATTTTTTTCCTCTACAGCTATAACATAGTAGGTTAAATTCCAAAGGGGTAGCTGTGTTAGTCTATTGTAGAAAAACAACAGAGTCCTGTGGCACTTTTAGAGACTAACAGATTTATTTATCGCATGAGCTTTCGTGGGAGAAAATCCCACTAAGCGTCTGACGAAGTGGGATTTTCTCCCACGGAAGCTCATGCGATAAATAAATCTGTCTTTAAAAGTGCCACAGGACTCTGTTGTCATAGTAGGTTAAAGTAAAACATTCACAACAAGTGATTGTTTAAAAATCTGAAAATTCAGAATTAAGGTTATACAAACTGGTGACTTTGCCTGTTGTCCTGACAAATTTCACGTATTCACCTGAAGTACAGTGACATCTATAACAACTATTCTAATTATTCAAGAAATGCTTTCCAATTTATTGAGAAATGGTCATGTTTTATATCATCTTCCCTTTATCCTCCACATGTCATAGACAAACTATAAAAATCTGTAAATCTGTAAATAAATCTGTAAATATTGCCTATAGACTAGTTTTGAGAATGAAGTACTCTGTTATCTGTGTCACTGGACAGGATGGAAATAGATGTTCAGGTCTCAAATCTACAATGAGAGGCAGAATGAGATAATTAAAGGGGTCCTTGTCTTTCTATACAGACAAGTTAGTCTTACTTTGTTCTGGTTCTATCATCTTGCATCTTTGTGATTTGAATATGTGACCTAAATTGATATGCAGAGTTTAATTTTCACTTAAATTTCAAATAAGTCAATATATGAAAATTAACTGTTGAGGCACTCAAATAATCTTAACTCTACTTTGCAGTGATGTCATGCAGTTACCATTCGATTATGACATAGTCGTTTTAGTATTTGTGATCACAGATTAAATTATAATGAATTTTTTAAAATTGGGTTTTTGCATGTGTATTTCCTTCATTCTGACACTACAGAACAAAATTAAGGTTGTTTGGATGCTTAACTTGGCATTTCTTACTTTCACTTGCTTGGATTTTCTTAAAGAGTAACGTTACCACTAAAATTCCTGGGTTTGTAATGCTTGCTTTTTTGGCATTTATAACATCCCTGTAATGTTTTAACCCTAAATTACTGATATTTATTCTCATCCTTAACTACATTTTAACATAAGGTTGGGTTTTTATTTTTTGGTTTTTTGCTTTTTTTGGTCTGAGAATTTTCTAGGATTTATTTTTTTAATTAAATTAAATTTAAAATTATGTACATGGAAAAAAAAAGAAACCCCCCCCCAAATCAATATTCTAATAATTTAAAAATATGTAATAACAAACAAATCATTTAAAAATATTTTAAAGGCAGTTGCTTAAAGCAGACAGAAAGCATTAACCAGTTAAACTGGATTTCCAGCATTAAGAGAGGAACACAAAGCCATCAAAGCACACTGGTGAAGCTGGCCCTTAATTTGCAATTGGCTTATTGGATAAGAGGTTTGTGTTATAGAAATTGTGTTATTAGGAAGAAATGATGGGGGGGGGGGGTCTGAAATCCCAACATCTCTGCAGTTACAGGAAGCTCTGTGCTTCTGCCTTAATTCTCCCAGGAAAGATGCTTAAATACACACTGGAGCTGATACAATAAGAGCCTTTTCAAACACTGGTGCCCAAGCCAATATGCAGTCATGGAATCTTAAAAGAGCAATAGCAGTTTAGTCAAATAATCTATCACTGGGAATTCTTGACACATGTCTAGTCTCCCTCATATCACTACATCATTACAGAATCATTACATCATTATAAAATTGTTGCATGAAAATTACCTATAGAGGTGACTTGCTGAGTTATCTCTGATGTCACTTGATTTATTTGAGCTGTTGACCTGACTAGTGATAGTTTATCACTAGTATCACAATTAGATACAACAATAATTAATAATTTAACTTAATTTCAAAATAAATTTCCTCAAATATATATTTCATTTAATTTTGACTATTTAAAAAGTTTGAATAATGTGTTATTTCACTTTTAAGATCATTTGAAAGAAAAGACTGACAGGCTAAATTTCTTAATGGATCCATTTTTAAATTACTTTTTAACTCAAACTAATCACTGGATTTATTTGAAAATGTTCAAAAAATTAATTCTATACCAGTGGGTAAGTGCTGTAGCTGTGTGGAGACTATGTTGTCATTTATCCATAACAAAGTGTTGGAATCCCTGCTTTAAATGCAAAACAGATGTTACAGTTCAGAGGGTGAAGCTGTACTTTCTCCCCTCTCTCGAAGGTGGCCTAATACATCAGCACTCCTTTCATAATGGAATGATGTGATTTGCTGCGCTTTTAGACTGGACTGACCAGTCTACAACCATATACTCCATCTACCAACCATATTCCCACTTGCAAGCCTAAATGCACTTAGACCCTTCATAGAGTTTTCTTCAGGAGCTTGACAAGTTTCAAAGGGGTAGCGTGTTAGTCTAGTTCAGCAAAACAAACAAGAAGCCCTATGGCACTTTTGACAGGACTCCTTGTTTGTTCTTCAGGTGCTTGTTTTTCCCAACCACACATGGAACATTTTAGAGACTATGTCAATTCCTTTAAGTTTTACAAACAAGATCTATATCCATTAAAACAAAACAAAACAAAACAAACAACCCCCCCCCCCCCCCGCCATCTTAAGCCAAATCAAGCTTGGTCTCAGACTTTACCTTTTCCCTAAGTAATAATTAACATCAAGAATGTGTACTGTATAACTGAAACACGAAGATGTCATGTACCCCAGATAAGTGGTCACACTCACTTATCATATCAAGAGCAGCAAACTGAAGGAATAAATCAATAAATTTGAAGGGAAATAGGACCCCTTTCACTCTAATTCACTCTTTGATCCTCATAAATAAAGCTTTTTTTAAGACAAAAGATTTTGTATCCTGGGCACACATTTTTACTTTCTTTCATGGAGAGGTTTATTTACTTTGGCAACAAAATGTTCAAATCAAATGATGCTTTTGGGAGAAATCTTAATCTCCTCCACCAAAAACAAACAAACAAACAAAAACAAACAAACAAACAAACAATCAAAGGGGAGAGAGGGGGGAAGCCAACAGCAGACAAGAAGATATTCATTTAATGTGTTAGTCAAGCTGCACTGCTAAAAGGATAAAAACAGTGAGGGCTGCTGATTTGTCCTGTGGTATCGAAAATCCCAATCATGCAATTTACAACATGCAGTGAGACCCTCACTCACATAATTAGACCTCAGAAAGGCACAGGGTTTGCCCACACATTGTAAATTGCAAGACTGGAATCTGGATTCAGATTTATTTTTTTAATTACATAAAAATTACTCTATTCTCTATTTACCAAAACCAAATCACATCTATTTTGTGGTATTTCTTACCAAATTTAAATTTATGTTTTACCTATTCTGAATCTGAATTAATCTGACCAACAAAGGAAGGTTTACTTCCCAATTTTTCAAGATCTGGCTCTTTAATAGACTTTCTATTTTAGAAGGCTATGTGAGGATTAATGAGTATTTGTACAGTGCTTTGAAAATTAAAAGTGCAATAAAAATACTAACTAAAATAGCTTGTATAAAATTGTGGCTCACTTTTTTCTGTGAAAAGCAAAACCCGTTCTTCCTCTGTTCTACATCAACATTGCTTTTACATCACTGGCCCAGCCAACGTTCTGCTGATAGCCGACACACACAAGTTAGTTTTTAGATTAAGAGGCAAAACTACCAAATAGTATGGAGTCAGAAATTTTTGTAAGTAGATGGAACAGTATACTGCTCATAAAGTGTGTTTTTGGTACAGCACTCTATTTCAAGGCTTGAGGCAATGGACAGGGCAGATAACCCAAGGTCACGTGCCAGCAGCATGGAGGCAGTGTTTCCTCTAAGAAGATCAGAGGGTTGGAAAGACTGCGATTGGTCTTTCCATAGAAGCACTTTGGCTGATGTGCGACGGACAGAATTCCCTACATAAAGAGCCTATGAGTGGGATGTGTGAGTGGGTGACCCTGTGGATGGGAGGTGAGACAATTGGCGTTTGAAGCCTGACTATTGGGGGTAGCTGTGGAGCTCCGGTGAAGGGGTAAAATGGACTGGTGAAGCCCAGACACAAGGGTAATTGGGAAGGATTAGGAGAACTGTAGAAAAACCCTATCCTAAGAGTAAACTCATTTATGAATGGAATACACTTTTGTTGCATTTCACTAAACAGTCCCAAAGAAAGGGAACCTTCATTCCACCTTTGTTGAGGGTATGCTTGATGGGACTGACAAAGAGGAAACAGAGATTGGGGTAACTGTGCTGCGAGGTGGCCTGTGCATGAAAGCACACTACAATACCAAAAATACTAGTCAGCTACCACTGATTAGCTATGGCTGCTTTTACCAATGCAAAAATTCCCTGTAAATGTAACTTTTTGGCACAATAAAGCAAGCAAAATCAGGTACCATTTTATGTGCAAGCCATATTTAAAATTCTAATTGTGATTTCCCAAGTAACTAATGAGAGGGATAAAACCTCCACTGTTGGCGAGTTATTTTCTTATGTATATGTTGTACTATTGCAGTATTTCAGTGCTAGTGTACATAATGAGGAGGCACTGATATAATTCTGCATGCACACTAAAATACACACACAGTGGCTGCATTTTATTTATACAAGTTTTATTATTAATTACATTTCCAGTAATGCCAACAATGTGCTTGATGCTGTCCAGACATTTAGGGAGAGAGAGAGAGAGAGAGAGAGAGACAGTAAGACAGTTCTTGCTCCCAAAGAATTTAAAAGACAAAAACAAACTTTTCTGAAGCAGTTCCCATCTCAGCATAGTCCTTTGCAATTCTTCTTATTGAACAGGGCTTCATAGCCTAGGAGGCAAGCAGTGGTTATTCTTTCCTATCCCTTCTCCTCATTTTACTGATGGGATATGTTGTATTAAAAGGAATAAGCAGGTCCAAAGAGCCAAAGGTGTTAACGGGACCCTGGGATTGTCATTGCCGATCGTTAAAGAGCTGGAAACAAGGCTCGGGATTTGGTATATATAGATGTCACCCTGCTAAGTTACATAGCAAAATCATCATTTAAAAATATTTCATTAAAGAAATATTGGGAAAAAAAAAAGGAAAAAGGGTTAAGCATTTGAAATGTAAAGTATTAAGTAAAACTTTCATTTTAACAACATCCCTTTTCCCTTTGGTTGTAGACAGTTTTTATAAAGAAAAACCTCTTGTCTGACAGTATTTTAAATGATTTTAAAGATGGTAATTGTCCTATTTAGGAAAAAGAGAAATAGTTAGTTGAGATAGACTGGAACTTTAGTTATTTTTGGTTGTTAAAATCCAAACCCATTTCCTAGAAAATAAAACCAGACAAAAACAAACAATGGGAGAAGGTAGAAAAGCAAAGACACAAAATTGAGCTCCTATCTTGGGTATTGTTGACTCTTATTTCCACACTCACCGTGGGAAGAACCCTGGCATAGCACTTTATTAGCCACTCTCAGACCTGGTAGCAGCATAGATACGTCTGGTTAGGGCATTGCTTTTAGCTGCCTCTTTCTGGCCACAGGTTTAGAGCAGTATTGAAAATAATAGTCTTAATAATGTCGACTTTAAGTCGACTTAACAAAAGTCGACAACTTTTCAAGTGTAGACATAGCCCCTTTTCGACTTTATTAAGTCGACTTAGCACTTTAAGTCGACTTAATAAAGTGGATTTAGGCTCTAATCCCCATCCACAGTGGCTTAAGGATAAGAAAGAGAAGAAATAAAGTGGGGAAAGAAAAGAACACACAAGGAATGTGGACAAAGTCTCACATCTGAAGACTGATATTTGGGATTTACCCAGAACCAACGGAGGTGGGGATGTCATCTGGTTCCCTCTCTGGCCTGACTTGCTCAGGACATCTCTCAGGATTAGGATGAAGATGTGGCACAGTCTAGGAGATGGTAGGGGTGGCAACCATGATGGTGAAGCTCACTTATTCCCTTTCTCTCATCTTTCAGACAGCCAGCATTCTTATCCATCTGAAATCTCTTTGTGAACCCCAAAAGGGATTGATTGGTGGATTATCCTGTCCTTTCACTATTTTCTCCACAAAGAAAGAGAAGAGCAGACTAAATACCCAAAGATATTTTGGATAGGGTCTTTGGTTCTATCTTTTGAATCTAAAGACCCAAAGGTAGGGCATAAAGTGAAAGAGGAGCAGGCCAACTCAAAGCCATATAATTCTTCCAGCGACAGTGGGAGAAAGGACGATTGACTCACCAAATGAAATACTAAAGGAAAGATCAGAGGTAGGAGAAAAACCAGAACTAGAAGAGAGAAGTACCATAAAAGTCCAGTGAAGTTACTATGTCAAGAAGGAGTATTAAAAACAACAGAGACCAACAAGAAAGAGAAGAGCAGACTAAAAACCCTGAAGTCTGGCCAAAAGTGAGGCTTCAGAGAAAATAGAAAATGCTGGTAAAACTGGTAAAATTAAAAGATTTTATGGACAGATGGGACCATTGTGATCATCGGTCTGACCTGCCTAATATAGGGCAAAGAATTTCATCTAGTGTTTCCTGCATCAATTTCATAATTTCTTTTTTAGCTATAGCATATATTTTGGAAAGTCATCTAAACTAGATTTCAACATTTTAAATGACAATCTACAACATCCATAATATTTTGTTCCAATGGTCCAACATCCTCACTGTTTAAATTTCCACCTTATCTTTAGACTGAATTTGTCTACATCTAGCTTTCAGCCCTTGGATCTTGTTATTCCTTGGTTTTCTAAGTTGGAGAACCCTTTGCTATCATATCTTCTCCCCTTGCAGATACTTCTAGATCAAGTTACCTCTCAGTTTCTAGCTATTTAATTTATCCAAAAGAAGATAAGTGCACCCAATGTAGAAGCAGAAAGCCAACTACAAAGAAACCAAATATAATGACATAGAAGATTATAAACTGCACTAAAACTACTAAAATCAATGTAACTAATCCCAAAATAAGGATTAGTTTTGGTAATGAACTTCGTTTGAACAGGGGTGTAAAACAAATGCTCCCTGAATTCTGAACCCATCTTCCTTATCTGTCAACTTTTGAATTGGGCACAGAAGATAAAAGGCCATTCTACCTATATATAATTTTAATGTCTTTAGATGGATTACTTTATTACACTATGGAAACAACTGACTGTAGAAAATCTGTTTGCCTATTTAAAACTATTCCCTAAGGAATAAGTGAATCAAAAGATGCTACATGATTATTTTTGGTTTTGTTATTTATGTGTTGAGATTTCACACCAGAATTAAGCAATACAGAAAGTTTTATCCATTCGATTAGGAGCCTCAGCAAGGTGCCCAATCATAGCCTTTATTTTTATTTTACAGTGAGAAATTTCCTCACTGAAAAGTTTATGAACTATCTGAAATCTTTCAATTAGGCCTCTTGAAGAATGTGAGAGAAGAATTAATGCACATGGTAGGAAGGAATAAATCACCCTGCTAACCATACTGAACATGTAAACTAACAGAATTGGTCCATTATGGTATCACACAAGCTAAATCCAACAGCCATATATATTCCTTTAAAAGGAAAGGAAACTCAGAAAAAAGCTTAAATCACTTCATGCTCATATTTTAGTACTGTTCTAACTTTTGACCTATTTTGCTAATGGCCTAGCAACTTTTGTCATTGGCTATGTCTACACTTGAAAAGTTAAGTCGACTTTAAGTCGACTTAAAGTGGACCTTATTAAGTTGACTTAACAGAAGTGGACTTAACTTTTCAAGTGTAGACGTGGCCCCTTTTCGACCTTATTAAGTCGACTTAACATTTTAAGTCGACTTAAAAAGGTCCACCTAAGCACTACTCCGCATCTCCACTGGCTCAAGTCGACTTAATAAAGTTGACTTAAGCACTAGTTCGAATTAAAACGAGGTGTTATTAATTCGAACTAACTTTTCCTTAATTCGACTTAAGGAAAGCACAGTGTAGACGTGGAGTAAATTAAGTCGACTTAAGCCTCCTTAAATTGACTTAATTTGTAAGTGTAGACACACCCAGTCTGAATTAACATCTACCAAACCAGAACCTTAGCTTTAAAATATGGAGCACAACAGGTGTTTGGGGCTCATTTCATTTGCACTATTCAGTGTTGTTCTAAGTCAGTGATAAAAATGTTGGCATATTGTGGGGCCATGCAGAAGTGACGAAACAGATTGACAGAGCTAGACGGGTGTCCAGAAGTCAATTACTACAGGAGAAGCCCAAGAAAGAAAACAACAGAATGCCACTGGTCGTCACCTACAACCCCCAAGTCAGACCCCTATAGCACATCATCAAGAATCTACAGCCTATTCTACAAGACAATCCCTCACTCTCTCAAGCCTTAGGAGATAGACCTCTCCTTGCTTACAGACAACCCCCCAACCTTAAACAGATACTCACCAGCAACTACAGATCTAACAACAAAAACATTAAAGCAAGCACATATCCCTGCAACAAATCACATTCCCAACTCTGCCCACATATCTACACAAAAGACACCATAACAGGACCTAATCAAGCCACCTACTCCATCAAGGGCTCATTCACCTGCTCATCCACCAATGTGATTTATGCCATTATGTGCCAGAAATGCCCTCCTGCTTTATATATTGGACAAACAGGACAGTCTCTACACAAAAGAATAAATGGACACAAGTCTGACAACAGAAATCACAACATTAAAAAAAAACCATTAGGGGAACACTTCAATCTCCCTGCTCACTCTACTGATGACTTGTTGATAGCGGTGCTCAAACAAATGAATAACAAATCACAGCTTCAAAGGGAAACTGCAGATTTGGAATTTATATGTAAATTCGACTCCGTTACCTCAGGGTTAAACAGGGACTACGGATTTTTTTCTCATTACAAGTGATTTGACCTCACCTTCCTCTATATGCTGTGCACCAGTGTTTGAAGTTTAACATCTATTTTGATTTGCTGTTACCACCTGACCTGATCCTATGTCATATACTTCTCTGCATTTAATTTCCTCCAATTCTGTAAATTCCCCATTTGATGAAGTGGGATTTTCTCCCACAAAAGCTCATGCAATAAATAAATTTGTTTGTCTTTAAAAGTGCCACAGGATTCCTTGTTTGTTTTGTTGGACCAGACTAACACATCTATCCCTTTGGAATTTGATACTTTGTAAACAAATGTATGGAATAGACACCATAAAGTTGCTTTACAGAGGCCTGTTAACTGAAATATATTTTAATCAGGAAGATATGGCAGCTTTATCACAGTCTAAGTGAGCCTTAAAATAGCCTTCTAATATCAGGCCAACTAGGCGGTATGCCAGGGATGGGCAAATGTTTTGGCCCGAGGACCACATCTGCTGTATGGCGGGCCACACATGGTGGGAGAGGATTGGGGCTTATTAAATAAATAAATAAATAAACAAACAAACAAACAAATAATGATTACAAAGTAAAACATTTTATTTATAAAAATAAATTAAATAAAACTAAAGGGAAAATAAAATAAAATTCCAATTCTGCTCGGTCCTGGGGGAAGTGATCGCTACGCTCCAGCCAGGATGCCGTGGGAGGAATGGATGGAGTCAGGAGGGGGGAGTGTCCACTGTGCTCCAGCTGTGCCCTGGGAGAAGTGGCCGTTGCACTCGGACCAGGGTGCCACTGTGCCCACAGGAGAAAGGGAGGGGAGAGCAGTAGTTGCGCTCCGGGCCAGCAGCCAGACTCAGCTCGTGGGCCAGATGAAAGGCTCAAGCAGGCCATACGTGGCCACTTCTGGTGTATGTGATTCCAGGACAGGTCTATGCCTCAAGGACAAGTTTCTTAAGTCTGAACACTTCTCATGGGAAAAAGATTCACTCAGGGTGGAGGCATTCTTCCAAAGTTCCACATGACCTCTGGCCATGAAGCTGGTCCTCAATCTGAAGGACTGCAGCTTTTTATTGTAATGACAATCTCTTCATCATCAATCAGTTACTCAATCAATCAATCCTTCTAGCCAGATGGTCTTCTTCCAACAGGCTCTCATAGTTCTGGTGCGAGACAGTCTTCAGGGAAAATATGTTTTTTCCTCCATCCTTTTCAAGATTTGTGAGAGGTCCTCCATAATTTCTTCACCAGTTGGTCCCCAGTAGATGATAGAGCACACTAACTCTAGTTTCCATGGATTTCTGGCCCAGCTACCTCAGTTGTTAATGCAGGACAAAAAAGAAAATGAAATATTAAAAAAAGAAAACAGGCAACAGAGCAGCATAGTGGTGTACTTGTAAGACTAAAACAAAGGGCTCAAAACCTCCATCCACCAACCAGACATGAAGGCATCATTAGACTCAATGAGGTGTATTAGGTTCTTATGAAGAGGAAGATATAACTGGATTAGCTCTAGTTTCTATGAAAAAAGGACTGAAGCCAAGAACTGATAGAATTTTTTTAAGCCCTTACTTAGCCAGGGTTGGCACACAATGATCAGTGGAGGCCCCCATTTGTGTTCTGCTTCTCTCTTGTTGCTCCGAAGGATCAAAACACTTTAAAAGCTAAGGTAGCTTCCAATCTCATGCTAAGCAGCTAGGATCAATTAATAAGAATTCTGCTCAAATGATATCTTTGGAGAATAATCAATTTGCATGTGTGCTGCAAGGCCATGAGTTTCCCCACAAGCATGTGCATAGATTCCTACAGTGCACCCTGTAAGTGTGAGAAAACAAGCAAAACAGAATCGATGCTATCATCATATCCACCTTCAGATCCCTCTTTAAGGCCTGTCTTTGCCACAATGCCTGCAAAATGGTGACGATGCTTTGGCAGGTGGCCCTTCACGATCACTGTGATAAGATATGTTTATCCTTATGTCATCCTCCATTCTTATCCTTTGACTGTTACTTGGAAAAAGCACTTGCACAAATCCAATCCTCCTATTAGAAGCATTCAGTATTAGTCTAGCTGTGGCAGCCCCTCAGTCCTTCAGCTAGGTCTTCTAGCTATTTCTCCCTATTTCAGTTTCAGGTGAAACAAACAATCCAAAGTCAGCAACAAATGGGCAAAGAAAAAGAGAAAGTATATAGGCAGCTCTAGTCAGGGTATTGTCCTTTTTTCTACAGAGGCACCCCAGATGTGCCACAGACTAGTCCACCAAGTTTCTAGTACAGGTCTCTCCCCGCTTCTAGCAGAGGAGATATGTTTTTTTGTGATGGTATAGTTTCTGTTAGCTACCAGGCCTCTTCCTAGAAGCTGGAAATTCTAATAGCCTACTTCCAGGGTTGCCTACCACTGAGTTGTACTTCCTCACTTTAAACTTCTCCTTTCTTGCATGATTTGCACATGGAACTGCTAGGGATCGGCCACCCTCCGCATGCGTGCCAAACCTGGCATGTGGGCGCTGACCCCACCCCCCAGCATGGCCTGGTGCCATAAAAGCCTCGTGCTTCACTGCTGGGACAGGACAGCAGGGAAAAAGCAGCTGTGGCACAGGGCTCCTGGCCCTTGCTAGCCCTGCCCCCTGCTGGGCAGGGCTGCTGGAGGGGGTCGATCCCACCCAGAGCTGCCACTGCCTGCAGAAGCTGACCCGGCCCTGGCCAGGAACTGGAGGCCTGGCCCCGCCCTCGGCACCTGCTGAGGGTGCAGTGGGCGGGGCTGGCATGGGGGCCAGCAAAGGTTGCTGACCCCTTTGGGAACAGACAAACATATAACTATATTTTTTTGCAGTACTCGGAAGAATAACCTTTTTTTTTTTTTAAATCCCCAAACCACTTTAAATCCCCACATATGCAATCTCTCTGTATATGTTTGTGTATATATACACAAAAAAAGTTCATCTTAATTACGGGGTCATAACCAGATTTACAAAAGGAATAAATTGACATAGCTCCAATTTCTGCCCTCAGATATGGTTTATGTACCCAATATATAAATTTACTTTTATTATGTACATCTCTATCCCATACACACTATAGATGTACTATTTCTCATACTGCTATCTCAGATGCAATGCACAATAAGAGAGGGACTTGGCCTGATCATTTATTGTTTAAGACAACTGACATCTACATTTATTGAGCACTGACAGATATCATTATTTGTGGTTTTACATTTAATTCTTTGTCACAGCCGACTCCAAGCAGGGAGAAGAGGGGCCTGTATGTTCTAGGATCTCACTATCCAGCACATATTCCACTATGGGACTACATACACTGCAACTCCTGTGTATAATCCATCCTTAAACCACTTCTCCGCCCTCCCTCCATTAGCGCGCGGGGCCCCCCCCCCCAACCAGACCCCTGAGCAACATAAGCCAGACTTTTGCCAGCATGAGTGCTTGTATAGTTGCATTATGTCAATGGGAGCGAGCTTTCCTGCTGACATCATAAAACCACCTAAACAAGCACCAGTAGCTATGGTCTCACAGCAACATGAGGCTGTCTACACAAGTGCTTATGCTGACAAAAGCAGTACAGGGAGTGGCGGTGTGCGTGTGCAGGTTATACCGCTGAGGAACAAAAGGGTTGCCAGTGTGCTACTGTAGACAAGGCCTTACTGTCTCTGGCGCAGCCTGAACATGAGCTGCCTAAGCGCAAGAAAGCAGCTAGTTTCCTGCTTTCAAGGGAAGAGAGGTGAACAATGCCTCCCTGCACCCACCTGCCCTCACCTCTCCTGGGGTTATGGGGGGGCTATGAAATCTCCCCTCTCACAGCCAGAGCCCAATGAGGTTTGAGTAGATGAGTCCTATTTTGAATTCTCGCTAGGAAAGCAGAAATAGGGGCACGGCCTCAAGCTTCTGGCAACCTCCCATTCTCAGGCCACCCATTGCTTTAGAGCTGCCATAGGCTAACTGGGGTCATTCTGAAGGCATCCCCAGGGCCGAGCTCGCACTCGCATGGCACCACCGGCCCAGTAACCTCACAGGCTCTCCAGTTCGGAGACCGAGACTCGAGGGTGGCAGCACTGGTGCAGTCACAGAGCCACACCAGGTGCCCTGGATGGGAGGAACAGGTGGGAGGGGGAAGAAAGCACCACCTGCGACTAGATTGTGGGGGAGCAGGAGGCTGTAGGAGGTTGGACTTAGACAAGGCCCACAAAGCCAAGGTTTATAGTGTAGAGTCATCAGCCACAGTGACACACACGTCACGCGCCCCCACCTCCAGCTAAGCTCCCGCCTCCCCACCACCGGCTTTATTTTTCCCACGCCGGGCGGTGCCTGCGTCCTTACCCCTCCTGCGACGCGCGGCTGCGTCAATGCAAATGAACTTAGCAAGTTGGCACTTGGCAGGGGCGGGGTCGGGGAGAGGAGTGAGGGGAGGTTCCTCCGAGTGACGGATCCAAGGCAGTGGAAGAAACCATTTTCCATCCTCCTCCTCCCTCCCGGGGGGAAACCTTTTCGCATTTCGTCCTCGTTCAGCAAAATAAAATATGTTTATTAGGGAGCTGTTTGCAAATGTACGTCGGCGGAGTCAACAAATAAACGCCTTCTTTGTAAAAGAAGGCCGGTATACAACGAATAACCGCAGGGGGGGAGGGGAATCCCAGCTATCTACCCCTTACGGCAGTGGTGACGCCCACTCTGCTCCTGGATGTTGTCTGTCTAAGACGGTTCGCCTCGCGCTCTATCAGTTGCAACAGCGCGAGAGCAGCCGGCAGGACGTTATGGAACCCTCAGTGGAGTCGGGCCCCGATATTGACATATTAACGAAGAGGCGTGGCGTGCGCTCATGAATTATTAATAAGGGGCGGGGCTCAAATTATTAAAGAGATCGACCGGCCAGAAGGCGGGGATTGTGACGTGCGCCTGACGAACGTTCCGGGTTCTTAAGGGGGCGGCATCCGACTGGGAGCCGGTACTGGGGGTGGGGGAGAAGGCAGAACCGTGCCCAGCATAAATACAGACACGGGATAGGGGCGGGAACAGCCTCCCCCCGCAGGGCCTAATCTGGGACCCGTGCTGTAGTGTGGCGGGGATCATACATGGGCTGCCCTGACCGCTCGGGGGGCGCCTGACTGTTCTGGGGATAGTGAAGGGCAGGGCTCGCCTATAGGGGAGTCGCTCTGAGGCTCTTCACCTGAGGAGGGGGAGGGTCGCTGCTAGGTGATGTGGGGCGTTGCTGACCCCAGCCTGGCGGTTGCCAGGGGGAACCTTGAGGGGCCTTTTCCCTTATAACGTGGGTCGTCACAGGCGGGCTGTTCTTTGCCCCTATAAGCGCGGGGCTCTGCCCCTAGCTGGGCTCCCGGCTCTGGCTCAGTGTAGGAGGCGCTGCCTGCACCGGCTCCGTCCCCTCCCTGGCAGCAGCGTCTCTCCCTCCCCCCAACCGGTTCCTCCAGCAGCGCGAGCGTGTCCGGGCTGTCGCCACCGCCCTCTCCGTTGCTGGCGGCGGCGGCTGCTGCGTAGCATCAAAACATGCAGGATGAGCCGCTCCTGGGGGTGACACAGCAGCCGCCGCCAGGGAGCGAGAGGCTGGGCAGCGGCCCCGCCGCAGGACACCCCCCTCCCAGCCACCCCTCCTCTGACTTTAAACCCAGTCTCAGCCCCCACCAGGATTTAAACCAGCAGCAGCCGCCGCCCGCTCCTCAGCCGATCCAGAAGAGGAAAGAGTTGGAGCAGCAGCAGCTCAGCCCAGCCCAGCTCGGCGGCAGCCACCCCCTGCCTAGCCACCCCCCCGACTGTCATCGCCACCCCCCTCCGCAGCAGCACTTCAGCCGCCCCACTGACAAGTACGAGGAGCTCAGACAGCCGCGCCAGCTCCTCAGCGCTCGCCCCCCGGAGCTGCCGCAGACGGGGAACTCTCCGCCCTACCCTGCCGAGCAGAAGGGGGGCTCGGACCGGCTGCCCCCTTCCTGCCCGGGGTCCCCGGCAGCCGCGGACCCCAATGTGGCGCTGGCTGCCGCCTCCTGTGTGAATCCGTCTTCTCCTCACCTGCCGGCCACAGCCCAGCTGCCCCCCATGGAGTCCCCCCCGAACAGCCACTTGCTAGGCAGCCCCGGGACCCTCTTGCCCGGCGGGCTGGGCTCCGGCTTCAGCAGCCTGCAGAGCTCGGAGATCCCCAGCCCGCATCACCAGAGCGGGGGCAGCTCCTCCTCGGCGGCCTCCCCTCCGCCGCTGCCCGGCTTCAGCACCCCCTGGTCGGTGCAGACCTCCTCGCCGCCGCCGCCAACGCAGCAGCCTCCGGCCTCCAGCAGCGGCGGGGGCCAGCTCAGCGCGATGCCTCCGCCCAGCCCGGAGTCAGAGACCAGCTTCTATCCGGGGATCCCGTCCTCCATCAACCCCGCTTTCTTCCAGAGCTTCTCGCCGGTGTCGCCTCACAACCCCTGCGCCGGGCCCTTCGGCAGCCCCTTCTCGGCCGCCGCCCCGCCGCCGCCGCAGATGAATTTACCTCAGCAGCAGCCGCAGAACCGGAGATCCCCCGTCAGCCCCCAGCTCCAGCACCAACACCAGGCGGCGGCGGCCGCGGCCGCCTTCCTGCAGCAGAGGAACTCCTACAACCACCACCAGGTGCGGGCCGCGGGCCGGGGCAGAGGGAGAGCGCCGGGGCCGGGCCCTTCCCCCCGCGCCGGGCGATGGAAACAGCCGAGGCGCCCCCCAGCCGGCAGGGACGGCGCTGCCGGAGCCGGCTGGGGGAAGCAGGGCGGGGCTGACAGCCCGGCCCAGGCTCGGCTCTGCAGCGAGCGCCCTTTGCTTTCTGCCCGGCTGTCCCCGCGGCGGGCTGGGCGGCACCTGGGCCCCATCCTTCTGGCCGGGGCTGCCCGTGGCCAGGCGAGGGGTGGGGGACGAGGGCAAATTAATTCGGTTCGGGTGGGGGGGGAGTAGTGTGGACAGCCCCTTCTTCCCGACTCTCTGCCTCTTGTGCTGCTCTGGCACCAGGTGAGAAAAAGGCGGATTAAGTGACATGACAGTCCCATTGATTCCCAGGGTGAGTTATGGCCCCACTGATCGATGCTTACCCGGCGGGTATCGCTGCTGTGCACAGGCGTCCTTTCCTTGGCTGTCAAGTTTTTGTTTGTTTCTTTAGTGGTGTTTGTAATGGTACTTGACTCTACTAGGGAAAAGGTCACGATTTTGGCCTGAAAAGGTACAGGTTTCCCCCAGGAGAACTTCGGCTTGTTGGACCAAATCTCGCTTCAACCACCTTTCCAGGCTTTTGGTTTTGTTTTAAAAAGAGCGGGTTTTGAATAATTTTTTCAATGCACTTTAAAAGGGAGAATGTATAAGTTGACTTGCAGTGGCAGGTTTGACGGTTAGTGAGCTCTTTGATTCAGCTCAGAACTGTCAAGATGAATATGCAACTTTTATTCAGTTACTTGTGCCTGTGATGATATGGGCGAACAGCAGTCTCCGTATTGTATCTCAGATTGTCCCAATTCTGCTGCCTACAGCACCTACTAGTTTAATGGGTGGCATAGAATCCTCTTCTCCTATTGGCTGAAAGGTTTCTTTTCTTCCTGGTACTGTATGTTGAGAATAAGATAACGTGTCTATTTTGTTCTGTGGATCTGTTCTGCTCTCTCTAGTTAACATACCATGGCATTACATTTGCACCATGCTAAGGTTTTTAGGCCCTTCTTAGCTGAGTGTATGATATAGGCCCTATACTCAGTTTATTTTCTACTTAATTCTAATATTAAATTGTCATATTTTACAAAGTAGATATGATTGGGATTCTATGAAGTATAGTGGGGTGTTTTTTGGTAATTGGCATTCAAAAATTTTTGCTACAAGAAAATGCTCACATTTCCATGTTCATGTGTGGTGAACATGTTTTAACATGGATCTTATCACTTAGTTTGCTCTGTTTTTAAAACAAATTTCAAAGCAATTAAGAGATAAGACAGCAGTTCTCTCTGTCATTAACATTTGTGGAAAAATATTTTCACCTCTCATTTCCCTGGCTAAAATGCAGTTATGACTGTGTCAATTGTAGGTAGTAAACCTAAAACAGTGATGTGAAAGCATAGCTATCAAGATTAAAGACCTGAATTAACACTTGACGTTATCTCCAAAGTTTGTTTCACAATAGAGTTCCTGCCTCTCCCAAAATTCCAATACAAACATTCAAGTTTTACAACATAATTATCTATAATTATATAGAATTGGGGTGTCTACCCGAGTATCTGACCAAAATAGCTTTAACATTTTTTTTAAGGATTATTTTTATTTTTTGTATCTGTACAGCTCCACCGATATTTGTCATATTTAACTTTTTTCAGTATTGCACATCTGGCATGCTTTAGATACTGCTTGTATGTCCTTAGAATTATAAGATGAAGGGTGTTTGCAGCTTTTCTTTGAGATAAAGGTATTATATTTTGATTTCAGATTAGATTTGGATTTATAGATCCTCTGTTTCATCAGAGAATGTCTCAGAAATAACCTTTCCAAGAACAATCACATTTTAAATACTTTTATTTTGCTTAGTAGACAAACACAGCCCTTTACTACCAGCAGAATGTAGCTGGGCTACTCTTGGTAGCCTGACAACCATTTTAGTTCACACATAGGTTTTTTAGCGTGAATGGTTATGTGCTGGAGATAGCAATAGTGTTTTATCCATTTTCATCCTGAAGACATGTTTTCATTTTACCTCTGTAGTTAGTCCTAATATGTTAATTTTTATGTAATAGCAGTAGTTTATTGGATATCAAAACAGTCCCCTTCTGAAATAATCAAAAAGCCAGATTCTTTAGATGTGACAAAACGCCTTTGTCCTGCTGATTTCCATAAAACTGTGCCAATTTACACCAGCTGAGGATTTGGCCTAGTCTGTTACACAAAATGTTCAAGTTGTATCCTTAAAGGCTATCACAATATATTTATATTTTTAGATATACATGAAGGATGTTTGCTTTGAACAAATAATTTTGGGGTCATTCAGATAGTCCGCAGGATAATCAGGCTTTGTCATTGTTATTCAAAAACATTTTCCTTTTTATGTAATATTTTAGTTTTACTTGAGAAATTTTTCATTCTGCAACTCACTCACTATTTTCTCCTTTACACATAACAAAACAACAAATGACCTGGATAAAACCATCTAATGTTATTCTACAGAGGCATATCAGGCAGGGGCCTGCCTACATAGCACGTGACAGATTAGTTATGTAATGAAAGTATGGCAGCTTTTACTGTACTTAAATAGCTATAGAAATGTTCTGTCAAGAAATGAATGAAAAGCCTAATTTATCATTTTGGCAATCAAAAGTGCATTTACCCCAGCAATGCCACCATTTTGTACAAGCTGTTTTTTGTACAAGTTGTTTTATGGTTACTTATATTCACTTTTTCTTCTTTTCATGGATGTTAGTTTATATGCAAACGAGGAACTCCCGTTTTAGTACTCTTTACAAAAGTTATTTGAGATTTTGAGGTGACAAGAAAACTAGGAATGTTTCCAAAAAAATCATAATTAAATCTTTTTCTTTAGCCTCTTCTGAAGCAATCGCCATGGAGCAACCATCAGAGTAGTGGCTGGAGCACAGGAAATATGTCCTGGGGAGGAATGCATGGCAGAGACCACCGTAGAACTGGAAACATGGGAATTCCAGGAACTATGAACCAAATCTCTCCTTTGAAGAAGCCCTTTTCTGGTAATGTCATAGCTCCCCCTAAATTTACTCGCTCTACTCCATCGCTGACGCCAAAATCATGGATTGAAGATAATGTTTTTCGAACCGACAACAACAGTAATACTCTCTTACCCTTACAGGTAAGAATGGTATGTAATGGGAGACTTCTTAATGTTTTTCTTTCATTTTGTCTAATTGTAGACAGGTCTATTTAATATATTAAGTAGTACTGACAAAGTTTATAGTAATGTTTATGTTAATGTTGTACCTTGTATTATTACAAATGTACTGAAAGTGACAATTAACTAAAATATTTTCCAGTTTACGTAAAATGTCTGCAGTAGCATAAAGTGGTCAGGATTATTGCTTATTGACTATACAGGAGGAAAACAAGGAGGAAACTGACTGAAGAAACTTGCACACCTACAGGGGAGCAGAAATGCCTTTTAAAGGATCAGAAAGCATTTTAACCTTAGTCAATTCTAAAACATGCATGGCTCCTTTTAAATCTGGACTGCTTTTATCTCTTAGTTTTAATTTAGATTAATTTTAGATCTGATCAGACTGTACTTGTGGCCAAGCCTTTACATGATTTCTGGACGGCTCTGGCTTTTTTTTTAATTCATATTTTCATTTTATGAGCATTCTTGCCAATCTCACTTTACCTATGGGCTTTAGTTATCCTCTCTTGGCAACTTCTTGAGGTATTTCAATAGTTATTTGATTACTAGAATGCAGAATCCTCTGATTTAGAGAGTTTAAATATCAATAGGAATAATGGTCTTGGACAGAGGATATAATGGTTCAATTCTTGATCTTGCAGCAGACTTAATGTATCTCTGGCAAGTCACCTACTCTCTGTGCCTCAGTTTCTCATCTGTCAAATGGAAATATTTTCTCCCGTCCTCAGGCAGTCTTGTCTAGTTAGTTTGTAAACTCTTGGGCTATGTCTACACTGGCAAGTTAGTTCAAATTAAGGAGGCTTAATTCGAACTAACTAAAGCCATGGCTACACTAGGCTTTAGTGAGTTCGAATTAAGGGCTTCCTTAATTCGAACTAATAAGTTTGAATTGGGCTTCAGAAGTAAGCCTTTAATTCAAACTAACTAGTTCGAATTAGCCAATGTGGCCATGTTAATTCGAACTAATTTCTTAGTTCAAACTAACCGGCCATTGAAATGAATGGGGATCGCTAATTCGAACTAAGCAAGTGCCATGAATGGCACTTGCTTAGTTTGAACTAACTTTTTCTAGTTCGAATTAAGCTAATTTGAACTACCTAAAATTAGTTTGAACTAACTAATTCGAACTCATTTTAGCAAGTGTAGACGTAGCCTTGGAGGCAGGGACTGACTCTTGCTACCAGGCCCCAATATCAGTTGGTAGTATAACAACTTATCTATTTACTCTTTCGTTGCAAGGAATCTCAATTTAAGATAGTCATTCTACCTTAAAAGTAGGCATTTGAAGCAGCAGATTACTTTATGAACAGGTATTTCTTTTATTTTACATCTTCTTCAGATATATTTTAACTTTAGTACTTTGCCTTGACGCATGCTGGTAATTTGGGTTAATGTGCTAACAAAATAGGGAACCTGCAGTGTAAACTAGTTGCAATACTAGTTATTCCCTCCATATGGCTATCGTACCTCTTTTCTTTAGACTGTACGTGTACTAAAACTACATCTTCTTTTGTCACAATTATGACCACACAACTTAGAACAGCTGCATTTGTGTCAAAAAGCAGATTAATTTTAGTTAAGCTGTGTTAATATCAAAAAAGTTCTGTTTGGGGGTTTTGCATAGATCTTTTTTCCCCTCCTTGTCGTTGTGGCTGTGTGTGCTTCCCATTTGCTAAACAAGCCATATACCTATACAAATGGAGACTGGTGGTTACCATAGTGGACTCATTGCCACTGTTGATTTCAGATGTGTTTAAAGTTTGTTGGGATTGCATCCATAATGCATTTCTTTTATGGGAAATCCTTCTAACATCTTCTGAAGTCGTTCTGCATTGAATGGGTCTGCTAACTGGGCTAGTACAGCAGAGCTTGTCTAATTTTTGTGATTGTTTGTTTGGGTGGGAAGATGGAAAGGATGCCACTTCTGTGCTGAACTACCACTTGACTCATTAAAGAAAGTTTGCAGCTTGAGACAGCTGGTGCTTTGCAGTGGAAATATCTTTTTAAAAGATATTCTAAAGTAGATACCTGTAAAATAGTCAATGTCAGTATTTGGGATAGGAATATTAGTGTTTTATTCATCTATTTGAGCAGAATTGCCACACTATGTTAGAGTTCACACCCAGTCAAGCACGAACTTGCATATATCTCAAATATAATTCAGTATGTCTAATAAGTTTGCAGGTATGTGTATTGAGCTTGCTAAAACCTCTAGAGCAAGCCATCTAATATAAAGCATCTTGTTTTCACTGCTGAATAAAGTTTGTCTTTTCCTGGCATATCAGCTAGTAAAATTTCCATTAAACTAGTTTTCAGTAGCAGTGCAGGAAAAAATATCTTAAGTTCAACCATGTTTATAATCATTGTGTTGAAGCTTTTGTTCTTGGTGTTTATAACTTCAAAGCAGAATTATGGGCTTACTTAAATCTGGTACGTACTATTTAACTGGCTGCTGAACAACTTCATGAGAGAGACAAGAATTTTTTGTCTAGTAATATACTAGAATATTTAGCTATGCTTAAATCTCACTTGTTTGTTTTTTATAAAAGAAGTCAAAGGACAGAGTGCAAATACTGTGATATGAATTCTTTGTGTTAACCACTTTTATTGCAGAAACATTAAATCCTTATTAAGATGCATTGAATTACTGTGTTCATAATCTTCTATTTTTATTAAATTCTATCCTATATGGGATCACTTCCCTGCTACATTGACCGCACATGGATTTTAGGCATCATAATGAAATGGTTAAAAAGCAGTTGAACTTCAGTTAGAACTGGTGATGGTGATGCTGTCTAGGCTTGTGTTGACATTTGTGACATAGTCAAACATCAGTCTACTTAATTTGTGCTGTGCTTGCCTCTTTCCATAAAAGGTTGAGGTATTCAGATTGATGATTCTTAAAGATACAGTAGCAATTTTAGTGGATACTGAATAAACATTTTTATATTACTAAGCTCATGCCATCTGCTAAGTGTCTCTATATTGAAGAGATGTAAAAAACTTGACTTGTCCTCCTAAACCAAAGTTTCTTCAATCTTAGCAGAAATTCTTGTTGATCACATTCTCTCCCATTTACAGTTTTGCAGACCTTTTTTCCTATTATTTGTGATCACATAACATCATGTTGCAACTACAGAAATAGTTTATATAAGAATAGTAGTGATAGATATAAACATGATTACAAACCGGCACCATGTGGTGTGCTAGCTCTTTGCAGATGATTTGTGGTCCACAGACTACAGGTTGGAAATCGCTTTTGTGAAGAATTTTCAGGATTTGTCTATTGTGGAGACTTGCCATAATTGTAGCCAACAGTGGCCAACAGCCCATGTAGGTACACTAGTGCAAACCACTTGTATAGATGAGATAACTTACAATTGGAACAGTTGCAGCTTACTCCTTATCTGAAACAGTACTTTATTTCTCAGAGTCTGCACTGGGGCCACTACACTGGTGAGTGAGATGAGGGCATGTTCCCAATGTACACAAGGTCAGATAATTGATGTTATTTCTAATACATAATATTGATCTGTTCAGTGAACAGTGTATTTTTCTTAAGAAGTTATATTTTGATCATGTAGTTTACAAAAGGGAGGGGAATAAAGGCAAAACTTTAAGTATAAGACTGAAGCATAAGATTCCTTCATGCACAAGCTGGATAGAAGTTCATTCACTGCAGTGAAGTTGAATTCACTAATGGTGAATTCCATTGCTAAGTTGGGATTTTGAAAACTTTTGGCCCAACTACTCACATTAACCGCATGGTAACACGCCAGGGGTAAAGCTAGGCCAATACTGAGCACCCGTTGAAAATCCCACTCTTTGGCGTCATCTGTGCTATGGTACTGCAGTTGTGCCACTGTGATGTAGTTACCTCCTAGATTGATGGAAGGGTTTTTCCTGTTGGAGGTAATCCACCTCTCCAAGACACATTAGCTTGGTTCATGTAAGAATTCCATCTTCAATACGCACTGTATATTAATTAATTAGCTTACATACCCCTATCTATGGTGGGAGTTAGATCAACCTAACTACGTCACTCAGAGCATGAAATCTTTCACAGCCCTGAGTGATGTAGCTAAATCAATCTAATGTTTAAGTATAGACCAGGCCTTAAATTTTACTGGCATACTGTGTCTGTTACTAAGGGGTGTAATGTTTTTGTTCTTACACTGGCAGAGTTGTGCTGGTGGAAGCTGTACCTTACATAAAGTTATAGTGGCACATTACACCATAGTTTATTTTACTTTGACAAACCAGTAAAAACTGCATCTACACTTGGTGATTTCATTGCTTTAGCTACACAGCTGATGAAGTGGGTTGGAGCCCACGAAAGCTTATGCCTGAAGAAATTTAAGTCTTTAAGGTACCACAGGACTCCCGTTGTTTTTGCTGTACACAGATTAACATGGCTACCCCTCTGGAAATTATACTGGTATAATTAAAATAGAGAAATGTAAATGAAAACAAGGCCTTCAGATAAAAAATTATATACATGAATATCAATAGTAGATTATTTTATTTCTAATCTCTTAAAAATCTGTTTGTAAGAAGAGGTTTATTAAAACTTATGTAATACATTCTTCTTTAAAAGGTCAGTAGAATTTGACTGTATGTTCTTTGTACGAACAAATGTAAGAAAGAAATTAATTCTGCCAAAATGAATTTGAATTCTGTTCCTGTATCTTTGAGCTCAGGAAATACATTGCATGTCTGGGTGTCTTTCACCTTGATTTGTCCTTCCTGTTTGTTTGAACTGTGCATACAGTATCAGTTGTCCTTGAGGCTGAGCTTTGTTATTCATTACTGAAACCTACTGCTGTAATTTGGGGTTCTGTACAGTTAAATATAATTTACTATATAACGGCACACACTTTTTCTGGTTACCTTGGTTTTCTGCCTTTTTTTTTAATTCATACATTAAAATTTCAAATATTCAGTAAAATAAAGCACAGATTCGGATGTTTTCATAGAAGTTTGAGTTATTATTCACACCAGATGTTAGGTTAAAGAATTTTTCATATTCTAAAGACAGCAAAAGAATAATTTATCAGAGTTAGCTCAGTTCAAAAAGGTTAACTTAACTTTGGATTCTCAAGATACCAATTTTACAATATATGCAACTGATTATATTTTATAACAATATCCATTTAAATATATTTAGGATACAATTTAGTTGTTAAACTTAAGACAAATCATTAGGCACTTATTTTTGAAAGTCTTGGCTGATGTTTTAAAGTTATGTTCTTAAGTTTATATCTAAGCACCTTGTTAAAAGGCCTGATTTTCAGAAGTGCCGAGCACCTAACCCAGGGGTTAGCAACCCAGAAAATAAGAAGAGCCATTTTAAAAAATTCCTTCAGTAGTCCAAGTGTTCTGAGAGCCACAATGGGTGTAGCCTTCTGGTGGGGGGAGCTGGCCCAGTGCACCTGCTGCTGGGTTCCCTGGTGGGGTGGAGGGAGCCTGGAACCAGGAGCTGGCCCCCCACAGGATCCCTTGGTGGCAGGGTGAGCCCAGAGCCTGGCATGGGCTGCCTGCAGGGTCTCCCAGTGGCAAGACAGGGCCCAGAGCCTGGAGCCACAAGGGAGCAGCCGAAGAGTCACATGCAGCTCCAGAGCCGCAGGTTGCAGACCGCTGACCTAACTACTCTTATAAAAATCTGTGGAGAGTCTAGATAGCTTATTTAGATGTTAAACATGGATTTAGGAGTCTGGCTTTAGGCAATTTCTTTTTGGGAAGTTCCCTTCAGATTGTACTGCACTTTTGACTACTAACTTTGGCCTAGTACATTTAGGCCCCAGTCCTCGGCAGATGTACTACTGCCCTGTAGGCAGATCCCTGTGGTGAGGCTTTGCTTGATGCAACAGTAGTCCACCTGCAAGCTTACAATTTAGGATCAAGACCTTTGAAAAGACATTTTTTTAATTTAAAAGTTTCTTGTCTATTGATCAGAACACTGGTGGACCAAGTCTGTTAGACTTAAAGCCAAAAAAGGTTTTAAAAACTTTTGCTGAACTAAAAATTCTTACCTATGTTGTTTAATATACATAAGTTATAAAATATTGGAATAATATATTTAAACCAAATCCTTCTTTTATAAACACAGGAAAGAATTTATGTAATGGCTATCTCTTGTACGTTGGCAAAATGTTTGTCAACCAGGCAATTGTAGCAATAATGATTCTAGTTACCTAAGAGTTAGCAATGAAAGAAACTTTATATTATCCAGCCCATCTCATTGCCAAGCCATGCAAGTTTAAACAACTGTATTCTACTGCCTCATTTCAAAGATTATTTTATAGGTGATTGTTAGAAAAGTTTTTCTGATGTTCAGTCTAAATTTTGCTTTTCTCAATTTCAACCAAATTTTTATAATTTTTTTTAAAACTCCGGAACAAGTTTGCCCTTCATGCTGACGGCATCCAAATGTCTAGTTTGTTGTCCTTTTTAGTTATTTTGACCACACTATACATATATAGGTCTTTTAGGCTTTCCTTGTGGATCAGTCCTGCCAAGCCTTTAATCATCTTTGTAGTCTGTCTTACTGCCTCCAGTTTGTCAATGTCTTTTCTTGTCCCAGACCATTCAGGGGTGGATGCAGTGAATGCTAGGTCTGCATAGGTAAATATTTCAGCAGATGTGACTTGAGTAACAGAACTGTCCTTTTGTTACTGGACCTGTTCTATAAATGTTTATGCATTTAACTTGAAAACATTTGATATTCTTATGATGACTCTCTAGATATCTGCCGGATATTAAAGTTGTTAGCCATTTGATGTGAGGGATAGTGGTAGCCTACTTCCCTAACTGAGGTAATTTCTTGTTTCTGCTTTTTGTAAGCCTTCCGCCCAGTTTCCATAGAGCTATAAACTGTAATGAGCCATAGGCTTTGCATTTGGAATTTCTCAGTATGTGCTGACAAGCTGTTGTCACAGCAGGATGCTTATGACTACATTATGGATCCTTAATGTCTTCAAGCTTTTAATTATTTTTGTTAGGATCTAAATTTTGATATTGTTACAGTATATGCGTAATAAGAATAATTATAGAAATACCTTGCTGCAAATATACTGTTTGTAAGTTGGACAATTCACTTTATTGGTATTCACCCATTGTCTCACAGATTTAGAAACACATGGTTTATTTGAAGTCACTAATTTTTTTGTGGATAGAAGGTAAGATCCTTTTGTGCTTAAGGTTGGAAAGAGGGTGAAACAGATGGAACAATGTTAACTTAAAATAATAATTTAAATTCATGCTTTTACTGTAACAAGAGTTCAATTTACTATAAAGCCTTGCTCTTTATTAGAAGATCTTATTCTTAATATAATGAAAAAGAATGTGATCTTATGTTTGTTTTATCATGAAGCAGATCATGGTAAGCTTCCTCAGAACATCAAGATTTGTTTGAATAAGGTTTTCTGAAAGGATTTGTTTTAGTGTGGTTTTTTTTAAAAATTCATCTGAAATGGTTTTAAAAGCCAAGATTTTAGAATCTGTTGTTAAAAGTAAATGTCTTCGTAGCCTAACTTTAATCATTCGTTTTCAAAGTCTTTGTCAGATATTAGCAAAGGCTGTTTCTGCTAGTTCAGATTTTTTTTCATGGTTTCCTGGACTTATTGCCTAGTGCCTCAGAGCGACACCTAAAGAGCATTTTGGGGTATGCCTGCAGTGTGTATTGAACTTCTCTAACTCAGAGGTTCTCAAACTATGGTCCATGGACCACCAGTGGTCCTTGAGCTCCTTTCAGGTGGTCCACGGAAAGGTTGCAGAACAAGCTGTGCAGAGCAACAGCAGCTGTGCCCCCTCCCAACCCTGCCCCTTTCCCAGCACATGGACCAAGCGGTGATGTGGCCAGAGCTGCTCCTGGCCCAAAGCAGCTCTGCACAGCAACCATGCTCCTCTCCCACCACGTGGGCCCAGCAGCTCCTGACCCCAAGCAGCACTGTGCTGCAGCTGCTCCCCTCTCCTTGCCCTGCTCCTTTCTTCCCTTTCCCACAAGATGTGGGCCCCTTTGGAAAGACCATTAAGTGGTTTGCCTTGACCTTCAGCAGTTTCCAAGTAGTCCATGAAAAAGAGTTTGAGAACCACGCCTGAAAGTAGTTAAATATTGTTTCTAGTGCAAAGATGAGATAGTCTTTGCATAACATGTATTTAGAAATCTTAAGCATGTTTTGCCAAGAGGCTCTGGAAAAAAGAGGATTTTAATTGCATATGGTATCATGAGAACTTCATGTCTCTTACATTTACCGTATTTTTTTTAAATGACCTTGAGAATTCTAGGAGGTGATTGCAATTGTGATGATGTACATAGTACTTTCCCAGTAGCAATTCTTATCAGTTTTGCTAATGCTAGTGGGAGCATATCAGAAATTGAAAGGAATAGAGGATCTCGTTTTGAAGACATGCATTAGTTGGGAGTCAAATATGGTCCTTTACTTCCTGGACCATTAGTGATATGAGAGGCAGCACACGGTCTCCAAAGTAAGGTTGCATGTTATGCTAGCAATATTCTCTGGGTGACTGAAGAAATGGCCTTGTTTGTCTTTAGTCCAAAGGTAGTAATATCCAGATATCAACCATGAAGACCACACCTGTTGCATTCTTTTTAAATGTGAGAGGTTGGAAGAAACTAAGATGTAAACAAAGTGTGAAAAGAGAGACTATTGGAAATATAGTTTGGAGGAAGCAATAAATGTATGAAATCAAGTGGGTGGGTGAAAGTGGTTAATTTGTGTTTGCTTTTTTAGTTTAGGGTGCGATTGATGCCTTAGAGAAAGTGCAAAGTCCTCTCCCCCAAATTTTAGATAAAAGGGCGAGTATATGTACTGAGCAAAATTAACCCCTGAAAATATGTAGTACTTTGTGCAAAGTTGAATGACAGGAGTTCTAGTCACATGCTGCACCTGATGATTAGAATTTTTGATACATCTACTGTACTGTGTTAAGTATTTGTAAACATAGTGTCTGAAAAGTGAGCTGACAGATCCAGTTTTCTCTAAAATATTTTCCTTTGTAAGGATCTTAAAATTAACCCAAAATATAGTTTGTAGGGGAATGAGGGCACTTTTGAGTCTAAGTAGATTTGGTGTAACCTTCAATTTCAGTTCATTGTGTTGTATTTTGAAACTAAGAAGCTAGTAAAACATCAAAAGATTAGATTATGCAGGATTCAAGTACTTGTATATTTACAACAATGAAAAGCTAATAAGAGAATCTGGCAACAAATTCCCTATGCTATTTTTCTAATACTAAAAACTGATTACAACACTAGTGGAAAAGCCTTAGCTATCCAAATATCCAAAGGAGTTTTATATAATTATCTTTTATCGGACCAACTGGTGGTGGTGGAAGGTGTAAACATTTGTGCAACACAGAGCTCTTCTGCTCTGGGAAAGGAAACAGGTATCTGAACAAAATACAAGTTGAAACAGATTGTAACAGATAAGGGGTAAACACATAGTAGACAGTTGCTTGAAATGAAACGAGCAACTGAGTGTAGATTGCTATACATCAAGGTTTATAAGTGGGCAGTTAAAATAGTAGGCTGTGTAGGGGGGTGTTACAAATTGTTATATAGTGCTTTTTTGTTTAAAAAAAAAGGGGGGTATGAAGGGGGGGGGAATGCCGATACTCAGCCAGGGACCTGGAGTCCGAGGCTGCACCGCTGTGGAAAAAAAGGTGCCAAAACCGGTGTCCTTCTTGTGTCCATTGTTTTTGGTGTCCAGCAGAATTGTGAATGTAAGTTTCCAGGCTCATCTCTTGACGGTATTCAAGTTCCTTTGAGGGTAAGTACTGAAAGATCAGATCACTTTATGAAAAGTGTTTTCCCACAAATTATATGGTGTTCTTGTCTCTTTATCTTTTTTTTTTTTTTTTTTGGTGTGAATTCATTCAAGGACATAATGATTGTCCAGTTTCACCCAAATAATTGTTGTTGGGACACTTGATGCACTGGATGAAGTGCACCACAGGCTATGAGAAGTATGAGTAGGATCCATGAACCTTGAAAAGTGTGATGAGGTATTGATCATTGTGACAGTGGAGATATGTTTGCAGGTTTTGCATCTGTTCTTGTAAGGGTTGGAGCCATTTGCAGCTGGTATGTTGTGGTCTGTGGAAAGCTTGTTTCTGATGCTGAGCTTGGTGGTGTTGGAAGGTGCGGGTGTTCAGGAAAGATTTCTTCAAATACAGATTATAATAGTTTGAGGATCCCCATATAGGTTTTCCAGTGTGAGATAGTAACAAGTAGAGGTGTGCTGTCAGTGGGTTACCTTTTTCTCTAGTAAAGAAGCTTTTCTGTTGTATCTGCATGGCCTATTTATATTTGGTGGGATGTCCTTGTTTAGTGAAGGAGGCTTTAAATGTGTTTAAACGTGTATCCTGGACTTCTGCTTCAGAGAAAAATTCCATGATATGAGTGCCTGAATTTTTGGTACATCTGGGTGATTGCTGGATTGTTGTGTGTGTTGGGTTTCTTTATATGGTGTTTGTAGGATTCCATTCTTTAAGCTAATTGTGATGTCCAAGAAGTTGATGCTGGCATTAGTGTTCTAGAGATTTTGATGTAAAGGTAATGCTAGTCGAAATTGTAGTGGAAATCTGTGGTGGAGCTTAGGTATGCTTTCTAGAGGATGAAAACACATCTTTGCTTTATCTCAGGTATATTGTTGGTTTCATGCTACATTTTTCCAGAATTTCTTATGTAACTCTTGTATACTTACCAGCTATTTTGAGATGTCTCAATAGTGTATTCATGTTCAAACTAATGTATTCTGCCATCTTCTTCAAGCACGGTATTGTTAACTTCATTCTCTGTGGTCGATTGGGCTGGTAGTCTCAAGGGCCTCTTTTGATAAAGTTTTACAAAAACACCAGGATAACACAAAAAGTATTATACTTGCAAGATATCACTCTCCATATTCCTGATTCAGTCTATCTTGTTAGTACTTCAGCAAATTGAATACAGGATTCTTAACATGAGTCATTTGACCGAGCTGAACATATTTTGATAGTCTGAACAGTCCCCTTTGAAAAAATTATTTGTGACCTTTCCTGGCCATTGAGCTTGACGTGGTGACTCTGAGGGGGGCGGGGGGGGAGTGAGGAGAGAGAAACGATCCAGGCTATATTATTTTTGCAACACTTTTTGGTGCTGTCTTAGAAAGCAAGAATCTACAACTTGATTAGAGCAGTGCTTTTCAAACTATGGGTCAGGACCCAGTACTGAAAAATGTAATTATTGGGTCATGGGCATAAATGATTTTTTTCAATTGAGTCCCAA
This sequence comes from Pelusios castaneus, assembly GCA_007922175.1. Classification (NCBI taxonomy): domain Eukaryota; kingdom Metazoa; phylum Chordata; order Testudines; family Pelomedusidae; genus Pelusios; species Pelusios castaneus. The sequence goes on along the minus strand of ML685851.1, from coordinate 1,642,271 downwards.
GAAAAAAAGTTCGAAAACCACTGGATGAGAGGATACCTGTGCTCTGTAAAGCTGTATTGTCTGCTTATTTAGGGAGTATGCTTCAAACTTTTGCATTGATAAAGCTTACTTGTACAAAATCTCAAAATTGGGCCTTGTACCCAAATAAATTTCCACTTTCCTTGAGATTGTCAAGTTTGGACTGTATACACTGTCTAGTTGAGAGTATGGGTAGTGGCGGCCTGCCAATTTGGAATGCTTATACCCTAGATGTCTGCCAAAGCTCATTGGAGGCATTTTTCAAGGCAAGGCTAAAGATTTTATATATTTTGTGGGGTTTACCACCATGTAGTGGGTTAGGATTTGGTCTGTTCAGATATCTAGCTATTTATTTTGGTGTATTAGTTAGTATTTTGTTTATTTGTTGTGCAGTATTTGTGATTTTGGCTTTGAATGTTTTAAAAATGAATGATAAAAACTTTAAGACCATGATGTGGCTGATCTTGCTCAGGTACATAGTGGACAAGATGGCACAAAAACCTGATCTTCCTCCCTTCCACACCCTCTAGCCTTCTCTGAAGCAGAAAGACATGCTTAGGGTAGGGAACACAAATAAGACACGGCTGTAACCCCTGTGTGTTTACTGTTGGATCTATGTAAAAGGGGATCACAAGGGTAAGAGAACTGTTATTCTACAGTATTCTTTCCTATGTTCCCAAGTGAATTCTATCCAAGTCAGCCAGAATTCTTCCTGGAATTAACAGCTTTTGGCCACGCTAAAAGAAGCCAGTGTCACAACCTGCACTTTAACAGGACACGCTTTATTCCTTCTGTCACCTCTATGGGCATGAGACAATATTTTTTAAAAAAGAATATAAATTGTAAGACGTGAGCTGAAACTGTTACATAGATGTATTAAATGCCACGTAAGCCACAAAATACTTGAATAAGTACAACTAATCACATAATCAGTACTTCAGGTTTAAAAATCGTACTGGTCTTTTCAGATATTTTTAAGTGTGTTCCTCTAGCTGTAGCTTCCTACCCATTAAATCAGAAGCTCTATATTAGACTTTTTTGATCTCACCTATTTTCCTATCATTGCACAACACCATCTTCCATGGAAAAGCTACCAGAATTGTAATTTTTTTTCCTGAACCTACATTTTCCTTGGAAAAACATGGATCGGGAAAAAGGTCCAATCAGCTCTAATATGTTAGAAGTTGTAAAGCTGGAGGTTACACACTTTGTTGCTTCTATAGGACAAGTTTATTGCTTGTGCAACCTTAATCTGCTCCTTTTGTGCATTTGCATTACACTTTTTTTCTGCCTCATTCAGTGCACAAAATAAATTGTGCTCGCTTACTAAGCAGCTATTCAGTATTCTCCCTTTCCTTACCTCTCATTGAGTAGACTCGTGCCTTATTTACTGTGTGCTCTTCAAACTCTACTTTGAAAACAAAATTATTAATTTCCTCATGGGCTTTTCTGCAATGCTTATCTCTATAGTATCTGAGTTCTTCAGAAATAGTCAAAACACCCCTTCTGAATTGAGGATAGTCTTATCTTGTAAAATAGGAAACTAGGGCACAGAGAGTAAGGTCAAAATTATACAGTAATTTTGCTCAATTTGAGACATGTGGGTCCTGATCTTTTCAGACTACTTAGCCTAATAAAGAACTTTATATGTTCCAAGCACAACTCCCAAGACTTCAGTTGCAGTTATGAGCATTTAACACTTCTCCAAATGAAACCCCACAGTCTTGAGTCACATGCCCAGTAATGAGGAATGCATTGTTAATGGACACTTGTGAAACATTTGCTTTAAGTGACTTGCCCAACATAACATAGGAAGTTTGTGGCAGAGCAGGGAGAAAAGCCAATTCTTCAAATAGTGTCCCTGTGGGTGCTCCATTTTAGATGTCTGCACATCTTCAATTGGCAATTTCTATCAGCAGTGCTCATCTGGGTCACACGTGCATCATTTCCATCTTGCAGTGCCATTGGGGTCGTCTTCTCTGTACAACCGGACCCCCTCAGTTCCTTCTCAACAGTCCATGATCCAAGGCAGAGCCCTCAGCAGTCCATACCTTCAGTTTGTTTTTGACTGTTAGTTTCCCTTGGTATAATTTTCATTTCTTGATTAGTTACTTACCATTTCCTGTTAATCTAGAAAAAAAATTCTTTTCCTTATAGGTCAGCCATCATGTCTGGTTCACCAGGATTTAAATAATGTACGTCCGACAGGGGCGCAATACTAGCATCAGATGGACACTCTCGATGTGTTCGATGTCTGGGAGAGGTGCACGTAACACAAAAGTGCACCCGTTGTAAAAATTTAAAATCAAGGGCCAGAAGAGACTGGGTTCTCCAAGTTAAATTCATTTGAATGGAAAAGTCTTTGAGAATCTCCTCAGACCCTGGCCAAAAAAAGTCATCATTAGAATCTAAAAGACCTCAGTCCTCTGCAAAAGCATCAAGAAAATGAGCCACAGCTGTGCTTCAGAGAGAACTGGCCAAAAAAAAAAGTTACTAGTAAAATCTCTCTCAGCAATTCCAGCTGTCATGACTAAGCACTTATGAGGCACCAGGATCCTCAGGTATTGCTGATTCCGTGACAACAAAGGATAAAAAAAACCTATCTGGTGCAAAGTCGAAGGTAAAAAATAAACAGACCTCTTCCACTATGGCACCAATGAAGCAGTCAGCACCAGATCAGTAACTCAGGTGATGCCATATCCAACAGCAGCACCAACGCTGGCTTCAGCACCGTGACACCCACAGTGTTGGCACCAGCGCGGGAATACACAGTAAAACACTCTTCCACTGTGCAGCAAGCTTCTATCCCAAGACAACGGGTGGATTCGTCATCCAAATCTAGAGAAACTTCACCTGAAAGCCTGGTTCCTACATGGTTCTGTCATGAAGAACTAAATTGTTCAGAACAAGTAAAGCACATATTACTAAATAGTAGGAAACGAGCAACACAAAAGACTTGCCTTAAAAAATGGAGTACGTTCAATATATCATGCCAAAACAAACTGGTTAGCACTGCATTCATAACTTGCCCATTGATGCTCAAATAGTACAACAGTTAAAGAAACTAGTCCAATCAAAGTCCACCTAGCAGCCATCACCACCTTCCATCGTAAAATGGATAGCATCACACGGTTTGCACATCCATTAATTAAATGCTTCATCACAGGTATTCAGAATGTCTAACCAGATGTACGTGCACCCACAATGCCACGGGACCTGAACTTAGTCCTGTGAGATTTTACCAAGCCTACGTTTGAAATGTGTTAGCTCATACACCTGTCCATGAAAGTTGCATTTTTTAGTGGCCATGACAGTGGTCTGCCATGTGGGGGAAACAGAAGCCCTCATGGCATACCCACCTTATATCACCTTTTTTCAAAATTCAGTCTTAGACCTCATCTAAAATTTGTACCAAAGATTACTTCATCTTTTCACATAAATTAGCCAATTTACCTTCCCCTGTTCTTTCCAAAACCTCATGGGAATGCACAAGAAGCCTTATTACATAGATTAGATGTTAGATATGCACTAGCATTTTATGTGGACAGAACCAAATCCTTCAGAAGATCCTGAAGCTCTTTGTATCCACTGTGGAACAATCCAAAGACACAGTCATATCTACACAGAGCCTATCAAAGTGGATCTTCGGAATGCATTCATTCATGTTACCAGCAAAGAAACCTACAAATCATCTGGAGTCAGAGTACGCTCCACCAGAATAATGTCACCATCTATAGCATTCCTCAATAAGTACCACACGTAGATATATGCAGAGCAGCTGCTTGGTCTTCTGAACATATGTTTACAAAATATTATGCCTCCATATCAAATCCATCAATAGGTTTAACAGTTCTATCATCCATCACCCAAGTAACTCCAAAGGCCCTCCTATCAAATGAGGGGCACTGCTGTAGAGTCATTGGAAGTGGAGCACCCACAGGGACACCACGCAAAGAAGAGGAGAAAGTTACTCACCCTGTGCCGTAACTGAGGATCTTTGAGATGTGCGTCTTCGTAGATTCTCCACTGCGCACACTCCTCCCCTCTGCTTTGGAGTTCAAAGCAAGGATTTTACAGTTAAGAAGGAAGTGAAAGGGTTGGGTCACTTGTGCACTGAATAAGGCACCCATGGTGCCACGAGATGGGGATGAGACGATCACAGTCCACACGAGCATTGCTGATAGAAATTGGGGATGCAAGGAAATGCCAACACACAAAGTGGAGCACCCACAGGGACAAACATCTCAAAGAACATCAATTACTGCACAAGGCAGTGGCGTACTGAGGGTGTCCCACACTCGGGGGCCAAGCCCATATTTGTGCCCCACCCTCCTTCCCTGCAAAGGGCAGGAGGGGTCCCAGCCCCACCCCCCAGCTGCCACAGGGAGGAGGTTTGTGAGGCTGCAGTAGCCTGGCCCCGCTTGAGACAGAGCTGCCTCACACACAACCCCCTGTCCGGGAGGGGGGCCGGGTCAGCCTTTCACCACATGTGGGGAAGCGCTGAGGGGTACCCATCAGCAACTCCTGCATCCCCATCCTCTCCCCCAACACTTACCCTCTGCTGTTCCATCCACATCCTCACTCCCCCTTCTCCACCTGAGGATGGTAGGAGATATCACGATGTGTGGGAGGCACGAAGGGTGCCTCCTGTATCCCTCACCTTCCTTGAAGGGCCAGCCCAGCCTGGCCTGCCCCACGTGGTCCGCCCCGCCCGGCACTTATCCACTGCCGACCCTGATGGGGGGGATTGCCAGCCTGGCCCTTTACAACATGGGAAGGGCACTGGAGGCTCTGCACCTCTCAGAGCCTCCTGCATATTGTGAAGGGCCAGCCTGGTGCCCCGTGCCCCCCCCATCCCTGATATGCCATTGGCACAAGGTAAGTAATCACTTCTCAGGGAAGCATTCAGCTTCTAACTGTAACAGCATTCTTCTTCATAATCTTCTGCCTCATTCAGTACACACCTTCCAACTTTTGCAGCAAATGAATTGAGTATCTTTAGGGTGTCTTTCCCATACAAGGCCTGACTAGGTAAAAAGGGACAATTAAACCTGTGATAGGCTGCACCTAGAGAAGAATCGGGGCTGACAAGGCCTAATGGCTGCAGAAAAAAATGTATGTGAACATGCAATTAAGTATTTATTATGCTTATCAAAAGAGTTTTGAATTAAGGTTGTAGTACGGTCTTAACTGCGGCATTTCTTAAGTTGAGTGTTTGATTTTGCACCCTTGATGATTTTATTTTAATGTAAGTATGTGTGTGTGTAGTTGTAACTTGAAGTGAAGGAAGAGATGTTGAAGAATAATGCTTTCAGATTCAAAGTACATCTCTGGTTTTATATTTGGATGCCATAAAAAGTACTTTTAGCAAAGCTATATTCAGATTAACAAGCGACCATGTTCAATTGTGAGTCATTTTTCACCACCTTATGCTTTTATGTGGCCATTCGTCATCAAGTTATGAGGGCACTACCTCAAAGTAGACTTAAGTCTTCCTGTCAAATTTTCCTGTTTTTAAAAAGTACAAATGTTGTACTCCAGTACTAAGAAATTTTTGTTCCCTTTTAGGATCGAAATAGAATGTATGACAGTCTGAATATGCACTCATTGGAAAATTCTCTTATTGACATCATGAGAGCAGAGCATGATCCACTTAAAGGTATGTTGCTATGCTAATAAAGAAAATGTCACCCATTCTTTGTTTTCATAAATATTGTTAATTTAGAGCTTAGATTTATATTGAAATGGCAGCTGTATTGCTTCTTCAACCAATAACTAAGGTCATTCCAAATCTATATTGTATGAAGAATAAGATTTGCAATATTGGAATGTTTATAGTTTTACTAGAAATAAAGTAGTTCAAGAACAGGGCTGACCCAAAAAGTCACTTTTCAGTTGCAACATATTTCTACCTTGATAAGTTTAGAGTGTTACAGCCGTATTAGTTCCAAAGTACTAGCGAGACAAGATGGGTGAAGTAATAACTTTTATTGGACCAACTTCTGTTGGCAAAAAAGACAAACTTTCAAGGTTACACATCCCTTCTACAGGTCTGGGAAAGGTACTCAAGAGTCTCTCTGTTTACAAGTAGAACAGATAAGGCGTTAACACATGTTGCAGGAGACCATTCAGTGGGAAGAGAGAAATTAACATCTTTAACTCACTCACCTTCTCTCTCTTGGTATATTAGACACTTCTGTCCACTTTTTTGAAGATAATTCCAAATGTATTGAGTGAAATGTGGTGATTCCTTCTTAGCTATTGGTGTGTGTGCAAATTATTCTTAATCTTTATGCTGCCAGCTGAAGCTAAAATTTCTCAGAATTGTAAGAAATAAGAAAAGAACTCTAACTTCATACTGTGGATAACAAAACTATTGGAACTGTAGCGACATTATAGCTTAACTATATGTGTGTTTTTACATAGATAACTCAATGCTATCTTAGATACCTCCTCCCCACCCGCCAATAGCTGAGAGATACCCTAGTTGTACAAGTGAACCCGTTTTTTCAGGTAAAAGAAGTGCAACTAGTACATTTTTGAGCATTGGAAAGTGGTTTCCTCTCCTCAGGCATATGTCATAGAAATCATGGAGCCACAACAGTGACCTTAATGTTGGTGGACTTCCATTTGAATTCCTGTTTTACTATGTAAGAACTAAAAAATTCAGTACAAAAGAATTTTAATAGGCTTAATCTCAGCCTGAAGGACTTATTTTTGAAGGTTTTGAACAAATCCAATCCATCCAAATTGTGCAAATGAAATGTTATTTCATTTTTGCTATGTTGAGGCTATTTGTCTTCTAATTTAGACTGGTTTAAGGACTTCAAACTTGCTATGCAATTAGTACTAACCACAGGAAAAGTGTTAGGTTCAGAACTAGTTATGATTAGAAGTAATTACTGTTCATGTATGCTAGTCTATGCCCATCCATTCATTTTCTATCTCCAGAAATTCATAACTTTTACATTACATTAGCACAGAGGCTTCAATTTTGATAAAAATCCCATTGTGCTAGGCTCTGTACAAATACATAGTAAGAGACAGTCTCTGCCCCAGAGAGATTAAACATTGACTGCTTTTAGATAAGCACAAATCGCCACACTTTTACTTCTTAGCTGACAAGCCCTCTGTTTCTCAGTAAATCATGTTACATGTTAGCCACCGGTTTTGTTTGAAGTTTTCAAAACCTACCTAGAAGCCTTGTCTATCTTTGAAAAACTTCTTTTAAATAACTCGATTATTCAAATTCTGGTTGAGGATGTGCACTCTGGAAGTGGCACATTAGTATAGCTTAAACCACAGCTTTTGATTGTCATCTACCCTGTCATGTGTTGTGCTGCCCTGATTGTGTTATATTGCACTCTGGGTACATATCCCAGAATTCCCCAAACAACTCTGACATATTACATGTTCTGATATATGCTCAGGGAGCCCAGAGAAGTTGACTCCAATATCTTTTTGAATGGGAGTAAATATTTTTTTAAATCACTCAATCTATTCAATTTTTACAGGTTGTAAAACTGGGTTTTATTTATTCTACTTAATGCTATCTTAAAGCAAACCCATGTGTTTTTGGAATAAGCCTCATCAAATTTGCATCTTCACAAAGACTAAAGATAAGTTTAAAACCAGTGTGCTTAAAGAGAACAATTCCAATATAGTAGCTTCTGAAACCTGCTGAATTCAGTGGGAGGTATAGATATGCTGTGCTTCTAGAAATTATGTCTGTAGAAGCCTAAAATAAATTTAGGTCTTAAAATCTAAGAGCCTAAAGTTAGTTTTGGCCTAACCATTGCTATACTAATTATAGCATTTTCATAATATGGCTGCTGATGTCCATAAGTGTACTAAAACGGATTAATGCCTGAGTATGCTTTCTGAAAGTCAGCTATAAGGGGTGGAATAAAAGGAAAGGATTAAAAAGAGAAATAGGCTCCTTTTTGAGAGCCAGAGAATAACCTGCACTCGCCAACTGAATTTAAATTGAGTAGTTTTGTACATCTGTTTGTAAGTAAATATTTCAACCAAAATATTGCATTTCTTGGGAAATATATTACTTATTCAAAGTGAAAGGGAAAAATTATAAGATAATTATATATCTAAATATCATCATCCGCTTTACTTGTTAAAGTCTCTACATGCCATTCCTTTGATTTTTGGCAACTTCAATATTCCTCTTCAAGATGCAGGACAAAAAAAGCTACAAAACCTTAGTTTTTGTTAGTTCAGGCCCTGCTACATCTCACCAGCCAAATTCTCTTTGAGTATCCTGCCCATCACAATATTTCTAAAATTAACTGACAAAAGCAGCATATTTATTTGTAGAATGTGCCTGTTTAATAACATCTCTCAGTAAATAGTTTGCTTTGTTATAACAAGAATGTTTTTTATAGCAAGTTTTTCAATTGTAACTTTAAACAAAACAATGCATCTTTTATGTAGTACTGCAATGGTAAAATGAAAGTCCTTTGGAATTTTAAGCACGTGTTTCAGATTTAGCTGCTTACAGTGTCTGGAGTATGACTAAGCATCTTGTCTTGGTTTATTGGAATGCACAACAGACTCTGTACGTACTAGTTTACAGCACTTGTCTTTATATTTTATATTTGAAAATCCATTTGTTAGAAAATAGGGATTTTACTCTTTTGCTCTTATTAATTTATAGAACTATGAATTTCATTTAATCTACTTTCTTTTAAATTAATTCATACATACTCTAAGAATTGGCCTTTTGATTATAAAGATACAGTTCTGACTTTAACTCTAAGTTTAATCAGTATTAAATCTCTGATCAAAGCAAGATTTAATTCTTATTAATACAAGTCTTTGGAAACTGGATGTTTAACTCTATTGATTTTCTTTTTTAAATAATGGTCTTCTTGTTGCTATAGAAAAATAAGTTTCTAACATTTAACATCTGGATTAATCATTTTCTCTATATTGCTTTTTCATCATGCATTTCATATCAAAATATTAGTAAATAGTATTTTAAATTAGAGGCTTAACTTTAAGACCAGTAGAATCCAGGCTGAAGACAGGGAGGTCATATACCAAAATTATAAAGCTATTCCTTATTGGTTCTTCTATGAACATCTGTCCGAAATTGTTTTGCGGCGCACTAGAGAACATCGAAGAATAGCCAGACTTAAGAACCTGGACATTGGTCCCAAAGTTTCTCCTTTGAGAAATGATTCTTCCTTTTTTCTCCAAACTATTTCTTGCTGGTGCCAGAAATACACAGAAAAGACTTGATGAATAGGTATTGCAACAGAAAGCAACCCAGCGTACGTATGCTAGACTCTAGTTCAGTGGCTTCCAACCTTTTTGAGTGAAAGTCCCACTAGTTAACATTAGGTAAAACACGTGCTCCCCTCCCCCCTTCCCCCACCTTGCCCTCTTACCGGCTATAAGCACATATAATGATAACACTAAATTATACTGATAATAAATTACACTTACCTGAGTAAGAAGCTAAGCCTTCCCTGGTGCAGCCACCACCACATATCCCATGTGACTCCACCTCTTCCTGTCCCTCATAGACAGAGTGTAAGAGCATGGGGCAGCTGCTCCCTTGGGGAGTCTGTGTCTTTAGTTGGGCTGGCCAGGCTCCTGGCTGGTGTGGGGGGACTTTGCCAGCTGGTGCAAAGCTCAGGGGAGCTGATCTTCTGTTCTGACCAGCACAGAGCTTGGGGGAGTTAATTGACTTAAGTTTTACTGAAACCTTATGGATCCCTATAAAGTTACATGCCCCCAAGGGAGTCATGTACCCAGGTTGGTAACTGTTGCTGTAGGTCATGTTAATAGGCAGCTATGGAAGGAACTGTGCTTCTCATGGAAATGCATCAGAACTGAAAAGCTAGTGACATATGGTGCATTTTGAGGTTTCCTTTTATTATTATTGTTGTATTGAATTGTATTTTCAGTGTGGACGTGCTGGAGTCTTTTTTTCTTTAAATGCACAAAGTGTTCTATATTGAAAAGAAGCCGTACTAGTCTTGAGGCCTCATTCACCACTGCTAGCTTTCTTTTCCACTTACACCTGTGCAGAATGGCTGTAAAACACTACTACCCAATCACAGCTGGCCACTCGTTTACATCAGTGGTAAAATTATACACCTGTTTTGTAAAGTAGTGATAAACAGACACTAAGGTTACGGTAACAGAGAAAACACGTTTTTCTTTCTGCTTCTCTGGAAGGTGAAAACAAACTTGGGGAAATTGTTAGGAATATTACAAGAATAGTAGATTCTTGTAATAGACACTACAAGAGAGTGAGAAAAGAAGAATTAGAATATTAGACTTAACCGATGGAAAAAAAGAGTTTGTTATAACTGGAAACTTCTCTGTATCTGCACTTCTTAGTGATAGTTGCCACTCCTAGCATCTTACTTAATAGTCTCAACACATTTAAAGAACTTGCTTTTGAAAGCCATCAATTGGAACATGCCCACTATAGTGGACTGGGAGGAACATCAGGTTTGTAACTAGATGGTACTATTTACAGGTTTTCTTTCTTCATTTTCCAGCATGAGAGAAGTAATACCTAGGAAATGAAATGCAAAAAAATTAGCATGAGTGCAACAATACGGTTACAGGTTCAAATACTGATGTCTCTACTAAAAGTTAGTGTTGCTCTGGTAACATTAAAAATGTTGTTTTGCATGTATGTTATACCTCATGAAATATACAAGGTACACAATACACAGCCAAATTATGTTGTTGAGTAATTTTAGGGCGCTATCACCTTAAAAATCAGTTTTATCTTAATTTTTTTTACATACTATCTCTGAAAGAGACTTGAAAATATATATATATATTTATTTTGTATACTTGATAGAACTTTGTGTAAAGTTGAATTCGCAGTTTCCTCTACAAACTTGGTGTCTCTGTTTATGTGGGTCTTTCATGTATCATCAGGGAAAAGCAAGTCTTTCGAAAATAGGAAAATATGGTCATAAAACTAATAAAAGTTGACAGTGACATGAGACAATGTAGTACCTGAATCTTCTCTTAGCTTTTTTTAATTAACTGATTTCAGATTGACAGTGTCTTTTTAAACTTTCTCACTTTTGTGAGCTTGATCACTTAAAAGTGCATTTAATAAGAACATAATTTAATTTTATTAACATCCACTTTCAAAAAAAAAAAAAACTAAAGAAAAATTGGAGAACTGGTTAAAAAAATAAACTCCCTGATGTTGCAACTCACTCCATGCTGGAAAAACTGTATAGCCACACGTAATCCCATTAACAATTGCATTCCCTGTGAGTGCAGAAGTTTCCCCACACATAGGAACTTGCAGAAATCAAATTATAACAATATATGTGACAAAATGCTATGTTAAAAATGTTCTTAAAATTGCAAAGTCAAGCACTCTGAATGGTAGGAAATGCTAGAATTAAGGTTGCTTATGTGACTAATATATAAGATGACTGGTGCTCAGTGAATGATATAGCTATTCAGTATTTCTTTTTATTCTCCTTCAAATGAACACCATCCAAACCTACACAAAAATGCATTTACTCATTTCTTCATAAGATTGTGTGTGGTACTCAGCAAGACAGTATCTTAAATTCTATCTCACAGTTCTATCTCAAAGAAAGTATTATTCCTATTGTATAGATGGATAACTGAGGCACAGGAACATTGAGTAAATTTGCAAAACTCTCCAGCAATTTTGAGTGCCCAACTTGATTTTCAGAATCTGAACATGTGAAGTGCTATAACAAGTGCTTAAAAGTACTGTACAGATATCTATTCAGTCCTCACAACAACCGTGTGATTCAGATGAATGAAGATTATCCCCCTCTTAAAGACTGGGACTGCAGAACTGAGACAGAAAAGCCAAATAATTTGCCCAGTTTCACACAGTGAATCAGTAGCAGATCCACAATTAGAATGACTGCTTGACTTCCATTCGGTGCTCATTTTTCCAGAACATGCTGCCTCGCTGCCAGAGGGGCTGACCAGACACATCTCCCACTGACTTCGATTGTTGTGAATGCTCAACACAACTAAAAATTGGATTTCTGATTTGGAGCCCAGTAAATGAGGGACATAAAATAATAGGTGGCAACTTAATGTGCATGTGGTGCCCAACCTCCACCAATATTTCTGTGGTGTTGGGTAGCCTGACCGTGCAGGTGCAGAGCACAGTGGCCTCCAGCGCCCAGGACAGCCCAACTGCTCTGCCTCCTTCCCTGCCACACTCATCAACTGGCCAGGAGCTGCTCTGGCCCATCCCCCGTGCTTCTCTCACATGGACCCATTGCCCTGGCACGACAGGGCACCACCAAAAATGATATGACACCAGCACCCATGCACAAAGTTACTGTCCAAACTAAAATTTTTCCAGATCAAGTGTCTTGCCCAGGACCATGTAGGAAGTCTGTCAATGCAAAGGATACAACAGAACCCATGAGCTGTTAATCAACTGCCTTAAACACAAGGCCAACATTTCTTTTTCTTCCTGCAGTCATCTGCCTCATCACCACACACTTTCAGCTTTTAACATAAATGAGGCAGGGATCCTGCAGAATCTGATTCATTTACTTAAACACCATGCGTTCAGTATACTGAATGAGGAGGTGATTCTGTGGAGGAAAAAGTAGTATGTGAACTTGTAATTTAAAACTATCATAATTCATATAAAAAGGAAACCTTGTTTCTGGCATTTTCCAGTTTTTTAATACTTGGCTTTACAGTCTTAATATTCTTTTTTTGTAGTTTTGGTATGCAATTTCCATGTTTCTTTTTGTTTTTCTTAATGAAAAAGGCACAAACTAAATTCTGTTTGAACAGATTTTCAGCAAAACATTTTTCTAGACACCCAAGAGGATGTCTTTTGGAAATCAGGACTATCCCCCTATTAAATTTCAAAATCCTACAGCAAACCAATAAGACTTTAGTTTTCTAAAGAAGAGTCTCGTTTTTTTTTTTTTTAATAATGGAAATTATTAGGCAGTTTTAAAGTGAGAATGGCAAGGTCTCTGTGTGTGTGCAAGTGCACTTTAAAGGCACAAGTATACACAAAATCTCTTAATAGTAGTTACTCAATACTTGAGTCCTAAACTCCAAGCCCTCCAACTAAAATCAGTGTGAGTTCCACATACACAAGGCTTCAGGCTTGGATCCTTCATTGTCTCATCAACCATTTGGTTACAGTATAATAATTTTAAAGTTGAGGTTAAAAATATTGTATGCTTTGGGATTATAGTCAAGCAAGGATGTTGTAATATCAATAAAGTGTATGAACATGTTGGGATTTTTTTTTTACTTGTGCTCTAAGGCATGTTGTGGTGAAACAGAGCAGCTATTGTAGGTTTCAGTATAGGTCAGTTTGCAGTACTGTCATGTTTGCAGTTTCCTGAGAACTGAAAACTTCTGTTAATAAAAAGAAGATTGGAATCAGGAGACATTTTTCTATACATTTTAAACATTAAATTTAACTGATAATCTCCTGTTAGCTGCAAATATGTTTAAATACTACTGTGAATACATACAGATTTCCTGTAATTATTACTTTAACATATTTTTGTGTTTTATATTTTTAATCCATAAATTAAGTAATAGGTATCTCCAAGAAACTTGAAAGGATGTTAGCAGTCTAACAGCTTTTTAAAAATTCAGTAATTGAAATGTACTTGTTTTATTTTGGTTTTGTCAAACTAACTTAGTGGGGAAAATGATATATGCAGCAATTATATGAAATGCAACAAGATGCAATAATAAATCGGTTAAAAGTGAGTTAAATTCTTTAATCTGAACTCTAAACAGGATTATTGATACACTTGATTCAATGGAGAAGTTCCAAACTGCAAAAATTAGACGCTGCTAAATAACATGCATGTCTACAAGTTTTCACAATGAGTTTGAAAGAGAATACTAGAGCAATCAGCACTATTTCTGAGTTGCATGAAACAAAAAGTGGCTTTATCCTATTGGAGCTGATCCCAAAAGCACACTGCAGATCTTATGATCAGAGAATTAAAGTAAAGAAGTTTGTTTTTGTCACCTTTAACTTGGGTCAAAGGTATTTGGCTAATGTTCTTGGAGTTAAATATTAGCTCTTTGTCCCCTAGGCAAAATAGAAATATAGTATATATTTAAACTGTAAGCAGTGATTTTTCCTTTCTTTTCTTTTTAAGCCTAATAGCTAAAACCTCTGTACTACTTTTTTTTAAGGTCGCTTAAGTTATCCACATCCAGGGACTGACAATCTTCTGATGCTAAATGGTAAGCAATAATTGTCTAATAGTTTCTAATGATTTCTAGCTTAGCTTAAATCTGAAACATTAATATAAAAATGAAATATCATATTTTTTACTGAGTTACCTACATCATAAACAGTGACAATCTTCCAGGGACTGTCACCATCTTTCAGTGTTAAATGGTAGGAATTAATCTTACAACAGTTTTTAATTAGATCTAGCTTACTTTAAATTTGAAATTCTCATATGAAAATGTATTCTTATTTCTTGTTCCCAAGGAAGATAATATTCTGCAATCCAGAAAACATCTAATATTATAGAAAGCAAGAACTAGAAAATAGAAAGTATGGATATCTGGCATGGTATATTTTGCAGTGAATTATGCAACTAAGGCTGTGTTCATCTGAAGTAACACTTTTCTGAATGTTTCAGGATTTGTAACTAGCTTTCTTTCTAGAGCTCCTGTGCATATAGCTCCCACTTATGGTGCGCTTGTTTTCCCTGCCACCCAAGAATTCAGAAGCTTTGTCATTAGTGTCCACAAGGAGTCATACATGCGTGGCCCTCCATACTGACCCCTCCTACACCCCCAAGGGCATAAAGAGCAAAGCAGTCCAGATTACTTCACAATTCCTTCTAACAGCTCCTTGGCAGAGGCTCAGACTAGCTTAGTGTCCTCCTTGACATAGATAGCTTTCATGTTGCTTTTTTCCTCTGTGAATATTGTTTTTATTTAGGAAAGTTATTTATAGTTCTCCATTAACCCAAAAAAAGAAGAGGGGAATTTTTAGTTAAGCTGGGTTAATGCTGTCAGCCCATAAACCATTGCAGTATTTTCAACAGCATTTATGATGTAATCTTGCTTCAAATCGTGACCATCATGCAGGAAGGTTATACCCCTCGTGGATGGATGCAATATTTGTCAGGTTTATTTGAGAGAATGCGAGAGTCTCCCTTAAAGTTGTAATTTGCAGAGCCTTTAAGAAACATACGCCAAGATCTACAGTGTATAGACTAAAACACTTTTGAATGAACAAGATATATGAAGCCACAGCCACTCTGATGTGCCGTAGCTTCAGGAATTCTCTGTGTCAGAATTCAAGGCCCATCTCATGAGTGCTCTGGAAATAATGGAAGTGACTCTGAACTCTCTACCCCTAAAGAAACCTCATTCCTCTCAGAACATCTGAAGCATGGCTTTTGGAACAGTCAGAGTCCCCTTCTTCCTATGGAGATAAGGCGCATTCTGCTAGAACTTCTTCTAGACAATGATCTTCCCAGAAACTGTGAAAAGGGAGGGCAGAATTACAGGTACCAAGGGTATCCTCTTACCGTGGTGTTGGGCAGATCCACACTGAGCCAAAGGTACCAGCTCCACACTATTTTGAGTTCAAAGAGGTCCCTGAAAGATTCTTCAGCACTCAACACCATAGCCAAATCCATAGCATACCCTAGTGCAAGCTAAAGCTTCAGTACTGGAATGTTAACACTCTAACTCCTCAGCACAGACTCAGACTGCCTAAGACATGGCCAGCTCCCACAGTACCTAGGTGTTTATTCACTGATGAGCAGCAACAAATACCATCTACAATAGTAGGCTCAATACACATCATGCACTCAGTTCTGGGGACATCTTCAGATAGCAATTTTAGAGAGACAACTGACATCAAGGTAACTCTTGAACTCAGATCCCCATTATTAGACTATTCTCCATCTCACACTGCGGCAAGCCAGACTGCCTGTCATGAAGATCAAAGTTAAGGAGTATATGTAGCAGTCTACTCCATGAAGGATAATGGCACCTTCAGGCTCAGCTTCTCCTTTAGTGGATTTTTTATTTTTCTCCTTGTCATTTTCTCAGGCACCTAGCAGAAACCAGTTGCTGGAACCTCAGTTATCTTCACTGATTCCTTTGTGAAATAAGTATTCTAATGTTGAGGAAGCTATTTTAAGGCCGCTGCCTTAGAGTTTGATCTTAGAAACAAACCTTTGCTCTCGTATGAGGAGCAGCTGCTTTGGGTTAATATGCTCTAGCTATATGGATTTTAGCTTTGGCTCTTCTGGCCTCCCCAGCCTCAACACTCAAGGACTACAAGCCATTATTCAGCTTTTCACAAGGAAGTTGTTTTTAAATTGTCCCAGAAAGTCCCTCAGGAACTTGCTCCTTTCCCAGTATCTCAACCAACTATGGAATTTGAACAACCAATGTCAGGGGAGGAGGATGGAGAAGAACAGGATGATACTTCCACCCAGAGTTCTTCCATCATCTTCACTGGAGGAAACTTCCATGCCTACAACTGTGAATGATTTTAAGACACATCAAGAGCCTTAAAAGAGAGTAGCAGAAACGCTGAATGTTTCCTTGTAACATACACACCATTTGATGTCCTGCTCCCAGCTGCACAGAGCAGAATAGCCCTCCCAATTTAATGAGTGGATATTTGAGTGAGTAAAGGATTTTTGGGCCACCCTGGCATCTATCACAGCCACCTCCAGAGGGCTGAATCCTGGGGGATTTGAATAACTTTATTCATATCTGCCATAGTCCTCTATATAGTAGTCACTACATTGAACCAACCAGGTTCACAAATCCTCCCTACAGGGGAAAAAAGCAAAGAAATTAGATCCTTGCCAAAAAGTTTACCTTTCAGCATCACTTCAAATCAGAATTGTGAGCTACTTGGTTGTGTTGGCCATATATACCTATATATTGTGTGATAAAGCAGCAGGTTTCTCCAAAAAGTTACTTCTGAATGTGACAAAGAAGTTTAAATTGATTTATTCAAAGAGTCAGCTTATTGCTGGAACCTCTTTATAGACAGCTGTAGACTCAGTGGGCACATCGGCTAGACTAGAGCTATGGCTACTGAGATTGCTTTGGGAAAGATTCATGATTAAGTTGGTCGAAATTATCTAGGGAAGTGCAGAACACAGCATTGAACTTTCTGTTTGATGGGAAGGATCTGTTCAGTCCAAACACAGCTGAAACATTGCATTTTTTGGAAACTTCAGTCATATTCAGGGTTTTGGTCCCTTATGCTCTCAAGCTTTACAAGAAAGCATTATAAAATCCCAGTTTCTTTCTAGAAAGGAATCTCAATCAACTACTATATATTTTTATTACCAGAAACAGACAGATCAGCTCAGAATGAGGCAGAGGTTCCAAAACAGAAAAGTCTCTTTTTCTACTATCCAGTCATCTCAGTCACAGGAAACAGTTTTGATGCTTTGGTTGAGGATACTGCATGGAATTATGTAGACCTAGGTCCTTCTTTCCCTACTTTTAGTTTCTGCCTCTCTGTGATAAGACCATGGGATCTTGGTGGTCATCCAAGAGTGGTCTATCCTCCAGTTTAATATGTCTACCCTATCCCTTTTCAAAGGCTAATCTCATAGGAGTCTAATGCACCAAGAAACACATTCTCAACTGCAACTGTATAAGAGCTTTCAGAGGGAAAGAATTTTGTTTTTCTTAAGTGGGGCTGGTGAGCCATCCTCGAACTTAAACTACTCAACACTTACATAACCAGTTCCAAGTTTCTTTTGATGATTCTTGCAATAAAATAATAGCTATGGGCTGGAAAGAATCTTAGGTGGTCATCTAATCCAACCACCTGCTCAAAATAGGACCACCCCTAACTAAGTCATCCCAGCCAGGGTTATGTCAAGCATGGCCTTAAAAACCTGTAAGGGTGGAGATTCTGCTACCTCCCTAGGTAACCTCTTCTAGTACTTCAGCATCCTCCTTCTGAAATGTTTTTCCTAATATACAACTTAGACGTGCCCCACTGAAACTTGAAACCATTGCTCCTTGTTCTGTCATCTCCCACCACTGAGAACAGCCTAGCTCCATTCTTTTTGGACTCTTCCTTCAGATAATTGAAGATTGCTATCGAATTCCCTCTCATTCTTCTCTTCTTTGTCCATCAAACCCTCCTTAGATCCCACAGATTGATGCATAATTTTTGCTTTGCAGAAGTCACATATTCATTTGCTGATACATCCGTCACACAGGAAACTTCTCTCTTTTGCAATAGTGAATGACCACTCTCAGGTCAGAGTCCTCCCATTTGGCCTCTCAACTAACTCTCCCTGAGCCATGCTGAAGTTAGAGAGTTCATGTTCATATTTCTTCTCCCATATTTCAAAACTTCACAAACATCTGCTGCTCAGTGGAGGCATTTTTCTGTAATGTTATGAATTTTGATTACATTGCTTTTCATGGCTAAAGGAAGAGGCAGAGCTAGAGGATCATGTAAGTGCAATAAAGAATCTAAATTTTTACACATAGGCTTTATGAACACTGAAAATATGTAGGGTTGTAATTCTCCATTAGGGCCATTGTGCCAGAACTGGCAGTGGTGGATGTTGTGGTGTAGACTTGGTACAGCTAGTTTTGCTACTATGGCCTTGTCCACTCTGGCAGCTAAATGCAGGTGTGTGTAGCGACACAAAGCACTAAAAAGCAGGCAGTGAAAGGCTCTGGAAGACAATCATCAAGTAGAGGCTCCAGCAGCAACTTTTCTCTACTGCTGGAATCTTTCACGGGCACAAGGAAAGGGTCTGGTGGCAAGGAGATTCCGGAGACTTTCCCTGCTGCTTTCCCCCAGCCAGAACCTTTTCCTGCTGCTGGAGCTTTGTGCTGTGGTGGCATGGAAAGGCTCTGACAGTTCTCTATTACTGGAGCCTTTCCCCACTGTCTTGCTGCTGCCAGAGCTTTTATCTATGGTGGGGAAAGTTGCTGACAATGAAGAGGCAGCAGGATTCTACACTGCTAAAATAGCACTGTGGAGGTGTGTGGGGTGGGGGGGGCGGTGGGGCATGGGGTGCTTGGGCATGTAGAGAGCTGTGTAGTGTTTATACACCCTGAGGTTCTGGCATGTCTTTACTTGTTTAGCAATGTAGACAGAGAAGCAATACTTTATACTGTGCGGGGGAACGTGCAGCATATATATTTTACATGCTGCCGTAATTGTAGATATAGCATAGGCTGCCATTGGAGATTTATGAGTCAAAGCTTTGCTGGTGAATACACAATCATCGTAAAAAGGTTTATATCAAGATTAGTCCTTGGGAATGGTTTTGTTTTTTTTCCATTGTGTGGCACCTTGGGTAATCATTGGCACCTATGCAAAAAGGGTATAAAATGCTACAAAATCAGAATTTTCCAATATAGGATTCTAAATAAGTGGGGTATTCTGATTTGGTAAGATTTTACATCTGAAAAAGTTGAATATTAAACATAAGGCAAGTCTGGAGAATCTGATTCTTTGAGTACTGTGCAGTCCTGTTACACAGGATTATAAACTCCCTGCATGAAAAGCAGTTCCTTATTATTGAAATGAAATTGGCCACGTGGCAGTTGAAATAAAATTGACCATGTAGCAGTAGTAGTTTAGGGTGCGTCTACACTAGTAAATTAAGTCGACTTAAGCAGGCTTAAGTCGACTTAATTCATTCTGCATCTACACTGGAGTTTCCTTAAGTCGACTTAAGGAAAACTTAAGTCGACTTAATAAGACCTAGTTTTAAGTTGACTTAAGGCTTAAGTCAACTTCTTAAATCGACTTAAACCAGTGTGGACACCCTAAGTCGACTGACAAGGTAAATTGACTTATGGCAGGGGAAAAAGGGAACCCCTGCTCCCTTCTCCACAGGAAGTCGCTAGCGGCTCGTCCTGGCTCCCTTCTCCCCGGGACTGCTCAGGTCCTGGGGAGAAGGGAGCTCGGGGCTCCCTTCTGGCCAGGACCCCAGCGGCCCTGGCCAAAGGGAGCCCTGCGGCTCCTTTGAAAGTTAAAAGTCAGTGTATAAGCTACAATTCTTTAAAAGCCTGAATTATATGTAAATCTTACTGCTCTCATTAAAAAATCATTTAAAAGCCTAATTTCATAGATTGCTTTTTAACTGATATTGATCTTCTTCATAGAAGGCATCCTGTCAGGTATTCTAAGTTCTTCTTTGTGTGGCTCTGCATATTCCCAGTTATGGGTAATATGCTGCACCAGTCAGCACAACAGTAGAACTTTCTTCAAGCAGTGCCTGTTAAGAGCACATGTACACCCACTCGTACCCCTCTCCTCAGTATCTTTGTATGTGACAAGGGCATGACTATTTAAGGAGATGCTGCACTCTTGACCACATCAGTTCCTTCCAACTACTTGTGGTGGATGGAAGTGAACCACCCTGACATTCATATCTGAGGGTATTTTCTCTTCCACTAATGCTTTAGAAGATAATTGTTTGTAGCTTGTAATGTTAGTTCAGTTAGGGTATGTAGTTATTAGTTTTTTGTATCCATGTGACAGTGGAACCAATGAAGAAAAAGCTGGGATTTAATAGATGCTCATCCCGTTCAGCCATCTTTCAACATCAAAATATTGGCTACCATAAGGATATGCCTGTGCAGTGCTTTTTTTTTTTAAGTGCCAGTACTCATATCTTGATAGTAAATTTGAAAAATGCCTCTCCCACCCTTCTTCTTCCTGCACCACCACTCTTCTTCCAGCGGCGTGCTCCTTTTCCTTGCTGACCCCGCCCCACCAGCTGGACAGCAGGACCAGCAAAAAGTTGCTGGTATTCTGTACCTCTGCATACCGCCATAAAATAAACTACTGTACCTGTGCCAGCTGACTCAGGCTCATGGGGCTCAGGCTAAGTGGCTGTTTAATTGGGTGTACACATTTGGGCTCAGACTGCAGCCTGAACTGTGGGACCTCCCACCTCCCAAGGTTCTAGCATCTGGACTCTGGCTTGAGGCCAAACGTATACACCCCAATTAAACAGCCTCTTAGCCTGAGCCCCATGAGCATGAGTCCTCCAGCATGGGCCAGCAGTGGGTTTTTAAATACAGTGCAGACATACCTCAAGTGCCTCGGAGAAGGTTGTTCTCCTTCTTGGTGTTCTGTTTGTCAAACTTTTACCCCTAGAGTGCATAGGGAGATGCATAGTAGGCTGCAGATGCTCCAGACTTAGGAACCTCTCAGGCTCTGGGAGGCCATCTGATCCACAGACAGAGCCTGTTTCAGCTCTTTGCACTTCATGTAGTAAAGGTGAGGCGCCTAAAGCATTCCAGGGATCTGTTCTGGTTCAAGCTTCTCTTTGTTTTATCAGAGCCTCCTTTTGAAGCTGGTAAGGTGTTTGAAAGCATTGTCAGTTCAGTTGGTAACGAAGGACCTTATGATTAAGTCATCAGTTCTGTCTCTCTGTTGGTTCAGAAGAAGGTGAGGGAGAAGACAGCCACTGATAGCAGTGTGAGATCCCTTTGGTCACATTGATTGGATGCTACCTATCTGAATATGTCTTCTGTTGTTCCTACTCTGAGACTAAAGTCAGTTCTGCAATTGGCTTTTACGTTCCAGGACCATGGAGTGGAGCCTCTCTCCAGATCCAGTAATGCCTAAGCTTTTAAGATTGCACCATTGCCCATTCTTACTCTGGCTGCCAGCAGATCCAAAAAACAATTATCACTGTAGTGGTACATGAATGTTACTATTCAGTATCTGAGTGTTCATGAGATCTGAGTTGGGGGAAAGGAAGAAGAGGGACTTCACTGGTTCTGAGATATGAATCTCCTTCACCTGAAAAGAGGAGTAGAGGGGAAGATACTATGAGCCTTTCTCCAGATCCATCTTTACCTCCTTCTGAGACTCCTAACTGATCTCCAGGCAAATCTCCTTCTCACTTTTTATATATATTATGGTAAGATTCGTAGTGGAACTGAAGTTGGATCTGCAGTTAGAAGAGGATGGAGGAAAAGTTAAAAGATCTGAACCATTCAGATGTATGCCACTGACTTCTAGCTTTCCTCAATTTTTTGGACAATTTGTGCTTCCTAGGCACCTTCTCAGATCCCAGTTATTAGAAGGACTGGCCTTCCTGGACTCAGCAGCCTTGTTTGGCTACCCTGTGAGAGTTCTTGAATCATGCACGTTATTGATGGAATAGTGCTATTCTTTTTGATGAGGCTCCAGCTGCTGAGGAATCTTTGGATCCAATTCCATTAGATTAACCTATATCTCAGATGGTGGTGCTTAACACTTTCTTTGAGGAAGAGGAGGAGGAGTTTGGTTTTTTGAGCAGGATCAGGTGGATACAGAATTTGAACCTGATTTGTTGCCTGATGAGCATGTTGGCATTGATTCTCAGTCCTTTTTTTCTGAGGATCCTTTGCAATTCCATGAAGTAGTGGATCATATGGTATCCACTTTTAACTTACCTTGAGTTGTTGTGGAAGAGTTATTCCATCCAGTACTTGACATTTTTTGGCACTCCTTCCAGGAATAAAATGTCTTTACCAAATTGTAGGATCTCGTGTAACCTGCTAAAGCTGCTTGGGCTACCCCTATATCTTCCTAGCCTGCCTCTAAGAATACAACCAAGATCTGTCAAATACCACATGAGAGGTTTTAATATTTTCATACTCATTCCATATCGAATTCTCCAGTGGTTGTAGCAGCCAGTAAAAGATATAGATCTGGTTAAGCCCTTCTGACACCAGATGATAGAGGGCTTTTTCTTTTTTCTTCTCTAGGGATTAGGGGGTCTAATTAGCAGGCAATGATGGCCCATTATTGGTTTCATTTTTGGGAGAAAATGGCTTTGTTTGTTTGTGCAGAAATGACCAGATGATTAAGAGGAGACTGTCCGATAAAATATTGGCAGAAGAACAAAATAGGGCAAAATATGCTCTCAGGGCTTCTTCCTCTTCATCCAGGGCTTTGGCAACTGCTATTGCCTTGAAAAAGCATGCATGGTTTCGTTCTTTTTTATTGACTGAATACTAAATGTAAAGATAAGCATCTTCCTTTGAGGGGGATGGTCCTTTTGATAATAAAACTGACAAAGTACTGAACAGTTAAGAGACCAAGTCACGTGTTCATTTGGTTTATATTCTGTTCCTAGAAAGGGACCTCCTACCTCTTTCTTTTCATTACTAGGGGCAGATTTATCTTTAGTCTTCAACTTATTTTTCTTCTGAGATGTCACCTACATCAGCAGACTACAGTCTCAAGATAAAGAAATCAATGACCTTGACTTTAGCAAAGCTTTTGATATAGTTTCCCACAGCATTCTTGTCAGCCAGTTAAGGAAGTATGGGTTGCTTGGTTGGATGAATGGACCGTAAGGTGCATAGAAAGCTGGCTAGATCATCGGGCTTAGAGGGTAGGGATCAATGGCTGTGTCTAGTTGGCAACCAGAACAAGCGGAATGCCCTAGAGGGCGGTTCCAGGACTGGTTTTGTTCATCTTCTTTAATGATCTGGATGATGGAATAGATTGCATGCTCAGTAAGTTTGCAGATGACACCAAGCTGGGGGGAATGGTAGGTAGATACACTGGAGGGTAAGGGTAGGATTCAGTGAGACTTAGACAAATTGGAGCATTGGGCCAAAAGACATCTCCTGAGGTTAAACAAGGACAAATGCAAAGCCCTGCACGTAGGATGGAAAAATCCCATGGGGACTGCTCAGCTAAGTAGCAGCTCTGTGGAAAAGGATCTGGGAGTTATGGTGGACGGGAAGCTGGATATGAGCCAACAGTGTGCCCTTGTTACAAAAAAGGCCAATGGCATATTGGGCTGCATCAGTAGGAGCGTTGCCAGCAGATTGAGGGATGTGATTATTCCCCTCTATTCGGCACTGGTGAGGCCGCATCTGGAATACTATGTCCAGTTTTGGCCACCCCACTACAAAAAGGATATGGACAACTTAGAGTCCAGTGGAGGGCAACAAAAATGATTAGGGGCTGGGGCACATGACTTATGAGAAGAGACTGAAGGAACTAGACTTATTTAGTCTGCAGAAGAGAAGACTGAAGTAGGGGGCAGATTTGATAGCAACCTTCAACTAATTGAAGGGGTGCTTCAAAGAGGAGGGAGCTAGGCTATTCTCAGTGGTGACAGAGGACAGAACAAGGAGCAATGGTTTCAAGTTGCAGCTGGGGAGGTCTAGGTTGGATATTAGGAAAAACTTTCTTACTAGGAGTGTAGTGAAGCACTGGAATGGGTTACCTAGGGAGGTGGTGGAATCTCCATCTTTGGAAGCATTTAAGGCCTGGTTAGACAAAACCCTGGCTGGGATGATTTAGTGGGAGTGGTCCTGCTTTTAGCTGGAGGTTGGACTAGATGATCTCATGAGGTCCCTTCCAGCCCTAATATTCTATGATTCAGATCCAGGCTTAAATCTAAGCAATCTGGTCTTTCTGTTTGTTTCTTCTTCACTGACTAAAGGGCCTCAGATTAGACATTAGGATCCAGGGTCCTTTTCTGCCTTTGAAGACAGTCTAATTCATTTTATAAACAACTGGGGGCTTATTACATAAGACAAATGGGTCTCTGAAATAATAGAAAAGGGCCTATGCAAATAGAATTAAAAAAATTATCTCCTTTCAGTTTCCCCATCCTTCTCATGAAGTTATTCTTTCGTCAAAAGATAAGAAATCGCTTTTGACAGGTACAGTGGATGAAATACTGCAGTACTTGTGGGGTCAAAGGTTTTATTCGATATTTCCTGATGTAGAAAGAAAATTAGGAGTTACATTTTGTTTAGAAGCATTTTGGAATGCTAACCCTAGCCTCCACATATTCACAGCTCTCAGTTTAGAAGATGTGTATTTCTGTCTGGCTAAATCATTGGAAATAGTTCCATTTTATGGGGCAAAATGACATTTTCAGTACAAGGTCCTGCCATTTGACCATTGTACAGTGCATGCCTTTTACAACATGTATTTATATATTAGCAGTGCATCTCAGAAGATAAGGAGTTTGTTTAATCATATTTAGAGAACTGGCTGCTGAAGTAATCTTCCTGCAAAGATGTACCAGGTTACATCCAGTTTACAACCTCTCTTCTTACGGATTTAAGATTCTTTCTGAATATCAAAAAGTCAAATCTATGCCCGTCTCTGGATATCTGGTTTTATAGGGTCTATAATGGACTCAGTAGTAGGAAGAGGTTTCCTCCCAGAGGAAAGACTTTTGAAGACAGTGCAGTCTATTTTAGATATTTGTCATTGAACTCAGGCAATGACTTTCTTTTTGGGTCTGATGACTCTTATAGCAATGACTACTTATGTTATTCTGTTTCCATGTTTCAGGGTAAGGCGATGCAACATTGGTTGGCTCGAACTTACAAGCCAAATCTGGGCAGTCTTCACATGCTGGTTGTCATTGCCTCAAGACATTTTTAGATTCTTTGATGTTGCAGACAAACTGAATTAGTGTTCTCAAGGGGATTCTGTTCAATCTTCCTTTTATCGTCCATCATGATAACATCTGTTGCATCAAACAATGGATTGGGAGCTCATCTGGACTCTTTCATAGTTCAAGGTCACTTGGTGTCTCAAGAAAAGTATTTTGTACATAAACATTTTAGAATTAAGGACCATTCATCTGATTCTCAGATCTTTTCATTCTCATATAAAGAGAGAGGCTGTTCAGTTAGCGACAAACAATATAATGGCCTATGTCAACAAATAGAGGCGCCCATTTATTTCCGACTGACTTAGTACATAGCAAACTATGGGACTGGTGCATTCTTCATAGTGTTTATCCAGTGGTGCTGCATCTGGTAGCGGAAAGCAGTGTGCTCACAGTAGAGCTCAACAGAGGCAGTTCTCAGATGCATGAACAGTCGGTCACTAAAGGGTCAGCTGATACATGAAGATTTCTCCAGCTAGGATCACCCCCATCTTAGACCTGTTTGTGACCCATTTCAACAAAAAGCCTCTATTCTGGTCAAGTGTGGAAAAGGACAGTTGGTCGATCTTGGATGCTTTCCTAACGCATTAAGGCAGGGCTTCTCAACTCCTGGCCTGTGGACCAAAAGTGGCCCATGGGGCTTTTTAAAGTGGCCCATGGGGCTCATCTCCTAGCTGCGATAGCCCGCCTCCCCTGGTCCCAGCACGGAACTGGGAGCCCGCCCAGTACAGTGCATAGCTGGGAGCCGCTTTCCAGCTGTGCGCTGGGACGGGGGAGGCAGGCAACCTCAGCCTAGCTCCCAGCGGCGCACTGGGACCAGCCCAGGTGGGTGCGCTGGTGGGAGCAGGCTGCAGGGTCTCCCTGGGTCCAAGCGTGCCACTCAGAGCTGGGCTGCGGCCTCCTTCCCTGGTCCAGGCATGCCGCTGGGAGCCAGGCTCTGGCCACCCACCTCCTGTCCAGTCCTGGCATGTTGTATTTGTAAATATAAAAGGGCATTTATAAAAGGTCTTTTAAAATATTAATTTAAATTTAATTTTAATTAGTCATTTAATTTATTTTAATTAAACATCAATTTACATTTAATTGAATTTTAATTAAATTGACTTGTGGCCCTTCAGAGTTTCAAAAATTATATTTGTGGCCCTTGGCCCAAAAAGGTTGGGAACCACTGCATTAAGGAATCTCTGAACCTGATAGCCTGTATTATCAGACTTTGACTAATCTAGAACACTCCTGTTCTTTGGTGGTCCAGAATGTGTTATTTAATTCTAGAAAACAATCTCTGAGCATAGGTTGTTACTTGAAACGGGTTAGATTTGTTCCTTCGACACAACGTAAATCTGACTCACCAGTTACAACTTCTGTTCCCTTTTATATTGGAATATTTTGAACTATTTAAGGTCTGGGGGGGTCTCTAATTCTCCCTTAAGAGATCATTTAATAGCTTTCTCAGCTTTTCATGCTTTGATGGCAAATTATTATTTGTGCGTAATACAGCCAAAAGGTTTACAAAGAGGTTATGTAACTTTTATATCCTCTTGAGAGATCTGTTTCCACCATGGGATCCTAATTTGGTTTTAGATAGGCTTATGTAGCCACTTTTTGAACCCTCATCAGTGTTCCTTATTTTATCAGTGAAAACTGTTTATTGTTGCTTTAACATCAGTCAGGAGGGTGAATAAATTACATGCCTTGATTGCCAATCTGCCATTTACTATTTTTCAGAAAGACAAGGTAGTTCTCAGACCTGATCCAGGTTTTAACCAAAAAAAACGGAGTTTCCCATCAATCAGACAACTGATTTACCAGTGTGGTTCCCCACCCTCATCACCCCCAAAGCCACATGCTAATAAAGGGGAAACTGCTTTACACATTTGTGGCTACAAGAATTTGAGCATATTGTTTAAACAGAATTATAAAGATTTTAGGAAATTTTATAAGTTATTTGTTTCTTATGCTAAGAAACATTGTAAGCCATCTGAATGATCTCAGACTATTTCCAGATACACTAAACAATGTATCCTTCAATGTTACAGATTAGCAGCAGTCCCTGTGTCTACTGCTGTTAGATCTCATTCCTAGAGCCCGGCAATTCTGCGGATATCCCGCTTTATGTCTGCAAATATCTATATCCGCAGATACCCGCATACCATTTTTTCAGATTGTGGATGGATGTGGATCCAAGTTTTATATTATTTAAAGCCCTGCTAATTTGTGACCACCCACAGATATCCACATATGCAGATATCCGCAGATCATTTTGGTGGATTGCAGATCAGATACAGATATAGATTTTGTATCCTCACAGGGCTCTACTCATTCCACTAGGCAATGACAGAATCTTTTGCTTATCTTAAACATGTTCCTGTTGGGAAATCTGAAAGGCTGCTACTTCAAAGTCAGTCCATGTTCAGTAAAGGCATTATGCTTTGGATTTGATTTCAAGGGCAGATGCCAGATTTGGTAAAGCAATGTTTTGTTTGTCAGTTAATTAGAACTGTTATATCCTCTAGAGTGTTTCAGAACTTCTAGTCATACTACCCAAAGTGGTAATATGCAGGATCCCACGAAGAAGTGAAGGTTACCTGCTGGTAATTGGAGTTCTTTGAGATGATTGCATATTTACACTTACCACCCACCTTCCCTCTACCCCTTTCTCAGACTTCTATCTTGGTTTCTGTGACTCAGTGATGGAAGGAGCTATGGGGTGGAGAGTGCAATGCTACCGTTATAGGGTTGCCCACAGAACATTTGAAAATGCTGAGGGAGCATGTAGGAGTGGCAGCATGTGTGTTCTAACGGGCACTGCTGGGAGGAACGTTCTCCCGTTAAACTGCAGTGGTTGTCACTTTAACCATAAACGGGAATATGCAGGGTTCTCTCGGAGAAATCCAGTTTGCAGGTAAGTAACCTTCATTTCTAAAAGTCTGGTAAGAAATTTACTAAACCTAATACTTAAAGTTTTGAAGATTTTTTTTAAAAATTTAATTATTTAAACATTTCTCTATAAAGAGAAACAGAAAGTGAAACGACTAATCTGCTTTTATTGTTCAAGTTGAATGAAATGCAAAAAATAAACAGCAGAAACGGTAAAAAGTGCGCTAGCTTTTTAAACATTCTTTAAGTCCTAACAATCTAAAAGTGCAACAAGTGCTTTTAAAAACGTGACATCTTCATAGTTGCTTTAATTGCCCACTTTACCTCATAGAAGAAGTCGTTTGTGTAGCAAATATCAATAAAAGGTCAAATATAAAGTGTTGTAAGTAGAACTCTGCATATGATTAATGTTTGGGTTCACTGGCTGTTCTTAGGGTTGGGGGGAATTCATTTGTCTTAAACTGTAACTGAAAACTTTTTGAATTCTTAGTGGAGTAAAGTGCTCAAATCCAATATAATGCAGTAGGAATTGGGCAGCCAATCTTCTTAGATTCCTTTGGAAATTCCAGCCATACTTTTCCATTCATGTATAGGGTTGTGGGGGTTTTTGTTTGTTTGTTTAAACTAAAGTACCACTTAATAAAACCTTTTCATCATATACTGGATTGCTACTGTTTTGACAATTCAAATTAGAAAATATTCATTGCAAACAGTATTTTTATCTGCAGCCTATCCTGTATTCCATAGCCCATTTTGGGTATAACAATTGAGGTTTGTATAATAATAATTCCTTCTCTTAGTCAACCAGGACAAAATAATTCAATTACTATTGAATTTATGGTATCTGAGCAATACACATTTGTGTGTATACTATACAGTCTATACAAGCCACATCTGAATCTGATGGAGACACTGATGGGATAAATTGCAGAGCCATGTTTATAAATTTTATTGGTGGCAGTCAAACATGCCTGACAAATGCATCTCCTTCCGCCCCCTCCAATCTCATCTCAAATTACACTGGTCTGAGCTGTATGATGGGAATGCTAATTCTTGCACCAGGGACAAGTTTTAAATCCTAATACCATGGGACTTTGGAGAGTTGGTATAAAGCTCCTGTTTCTAGAAAAAGGGGAACATTTTCAGTAGTTCATACAAACTTGCTTTTAGCTATGGAATATTCCAAGACACGGGGCTTAAAAAAATCAGGTTTTTAAAAAAAAAATTAAATAGCTAATTTAGATAACTTCTAAATATGTGTTAATGTCTATGTTCACTCATTGTAAATCCTACACTGCTGAACTGCTAGTAATTTAAGGCATTTGGCTTGATAGGAGGAAGGATACATGAAATAGTCCTCCAAAGTTTGTGATCTGTGTATAGGGGCAAGGGAAAGAATAAACTCTCTTCTGTTGCGTTATGATGATCAGCAGATATAGGAATGTGGAGGAATTATTTCTTCTGCAGCATACTGACCTTGGTATAGGGAGAAGACTCCTGTGTTTATAGGTGTGCACCCATATACTGTCTTACATAAATCTATATTGTGTTTGACTTTCTTAAGTAAGTTTAGAAATGTGTTACTAGTTGCCCAGTCTAGTACATGATTATTTCAAAATAAGTAAGATCATGGATGTGACTGTCATAAACTTCAAGGCCAGAAGGGACCATAGTGATCATCTAGTACAGGGGTTCTTAAACTAGGTGTCATGACTTCTTATGGGGTCCCAGTTAGTAGGGGGCAGTCTGGAGTTGTCAGTCCCGATCTGTGCTGGTAAGGATTACTTTTTAGCATCACTTTTTTTTTTCTTTTTTGAGGGGGTGGAGGTCATCACATCCTGAAATATTTTTGTAGGGGGTCCCATAAAAAAAAATTGGGAATCCCTGATCTAGTCTGAACTTATGCAGGCCACAGAACATCATGCCCCGCGCCCACTCCTGTAATAGACTCATAACCTCTAGCTGAGTTACTGAAGTCCTCAAATCACAATTTAAGGATTTCAAGTTACAGAGAATACACCACTTACACTAGTTTAAACCTGCAGATGACCCATGTTCCATGCTACAGAATAAGGAGAAATAAACTCAGGGTCTTTGCCAGTCTGGCCTTAGGCATAATTCTTTCCTGATCCCAAATATGGCAATCAGTCAGACCCTCAGCATGTGTGCAAGACTCCCCAGCCAGACACCTGGGAAAAAAAATATCTGGAGTGACTCAGAGTCCTCCCTATCTAGTAACCCATCTGCACTGGTGCGGATATTTGCTACTAGCAGTTGCAGATGGTCCACATGGTGTTTTAGGAATTCCCATGATACTATCCCTTCCATAAACTTACCAAGCTCAGTCTTGAAGTCAGTCAGGTTTTTCACACCCACTACTCCCCTGTAAAGTCTGTTTCAGAACTTCACTTCACTCCTCTGATAGAAACCTTCATTTAATTTCAAGACTAAACTTATTGATGGCCAGTATATATCCATTTGTTCTTGTGTCAATATTGGCGCTTAACTTAAATAACTCCTCTCCCTTCATGGTGTTTATCCATCTGTAGTACTGATAGAGAGAAATCGTATCTCCTCTCAGCCTTCTTCTGGTTAGGCTAAACAAGCCAAGCTCTTAGGCTATGTCTACACTTGTAATTTTAAGTTGACTTTAACTAAGTCGACTTAGTTAAGTCGACTTAGTGCGTCTACACTTAAAATTAAAGTCGACTTAAAGGGGAACTTACAAAGTCGACCTAGAGTGTCCACACTGGATGCCTAGGTCGACTTCTAGGGGTTAGGGGGACCTTGGGCAGGTCCACAGTGGCAGGGGGGGCACCCCTTGTGTACAATGGGGCAAAGGGGGACAGGGACCCTGGCAGGGCATGTGGGCAGGGTGTGACGCTGTCTGGATTTAGGGAAGCATTTATGATATTATTTTCTATTAATATCTCATAAATGCTATAATCCATAGGAACTATGTCATGTTTGGTATCACTAGAAAGGTAGTAATTTGCTGGGAATGATTATATAGTTTATGTATAGGAATTGTATTTATATTAGAAGTTAGGAATTTGGTGTTGTATCTATACTTTAACTTGTGTGATTCTGTGAAAACGCCCCAGACAGGAGGCTGTCTACAACCATTGTCTCCTAAATGGCTCATCAGGTTTCTTCCTGGGCCCATGGTACTTGAGAGCCTCTACAACCATTGTGTCCTTAATGTTAAGGAAGCTCCCAAGTACAGTGGGCCCATGGAGAAATCTGATGAGCCATTAAGGAGACAATGGTTGTAGACAGCCTCCTGTCTGGGGCGTTTTCACAGAATCACATAAGTTAAAGTATAGATATAACACCAGATTCCTAACTTCTAATACAAATACAATTCCTATACATAAACTATATAATCATTCCCAGCAAATTACTACCTTTCTAGTGATACCAAACATGACATAGTTCCTATGGATTATAGCATTTATGAGATATTAATAGAAAATAATATCATAAATGCTTCCATAAATCCAGGCAGTGTCACACAGGGCTCTGCCCTGCCCTTTGGGGGGCATGCCAGGCTCCCCCTATGCCCCCCATCCCCTCCACGTCTACACGGGCTTAATTCGACTTTAAAAAGTCGAATTAAGCCTTAAGTCTAATTAAATCTAGGTTTAATAAAGTCGACTTAATTTTCATTAAGTCGACTTTATTTTCCTTAAGTCGACTTAAGAAAACTGTAGTGTAGGTACAGGGTAAATTAAGTTGACTTAAGCAAGCTTAAGTCAACTTCATTTACAAGTGTAGACGCAGCCTTAGAGTCTTGTCTCGCGAGGTAGGTTTTCCATTCCACTCATCCTTCTAGTAGCCCTTCTCTGCATCTTTTCCAGTCTAAATTCATCTTTCTTAAACATGGGCGACCATAGCTGCACACAGTATTCCTAGTGAGGTCTCAGAAGTACCTTCTGTAATGATGCTAATGCTTCCCTGCCTCCACTGGAACTACTTGCTTGATGCATCCTAGGACTGTATTAGCCTTTTTCATGGGTGCATCACACTGGCAGCTTATAATCATCCTGTGCTCGACCAACATACCCAGGTCTTTCTCCTCCTCTGTTGCTTCCAACTGATAAGTCCTCATTTTGTAGCAAAAATTCTTCTTGTTAGTTTCTTAAGAGCATGACCTTGCACTTTGCCCTATTAAATTTCATCCCATTTCTATTACTACAGTTTTCAAAGTCATTCACATGTCATAATTTTTGTATATGATATGATCCTCCTCTGTATTGGCAATACCTCCCCACTCTGAGTCATCTGCAAATTTTATTAGCAACTCCCATGTTTTGTGGTAAGGTCATGAATGAAAATTTTAAATAAGGTTGGTCCAAAGACTAATCCCTGCAGAACTCCAATAGTAATCTTCCTCCAGCCTGACAGTTCACCTTTTAGTATGACACGTTGTGGTCTTGGCTTTAACCAGTTCCTTATCCACCTTTCAATTCTTGTATTAATCCCCATTGTCTCCAATTTAACTGATAATTTCCTATTGGAACTGTATCAAAATGCCTTACTGAAATCTGGTAGATTAGACCTGCTGCAATTCCTTTGTCTAAAAAATCAGTTATCTTCTTAAAAGAGAGATCAGATTAGTCTGGCCTGATATTATTTTTATAAAACCATGCTGTATTTTATCCCAATTACCGGTACCCTTTACTTCTATGTCTTTAAATACTTTTTCTGACAAAATTTGTTCCAGGACCTTGCATTCAACTGAAGTCAGACTAACAGATCTATAGTTGCCCAGGTCAATTTTTCTCCCTTTCTTAAAAATAGGTGCTGTATTAGCAGTTCTCCAGTCACAAAGAACAACCCATCACTTTATGGATTCATTAAAAATCCTTTGCTATTGGGCTTGCGATATCATATGCCTCTTCCTTTAATATTCTTGGAAGGAGTTTATCCAAGCCCTTCATTTGGTCCCCTTAAATTGCTTGAGTTTGACTTCTTCCAGGGATGTGATAATTTCTGCTTTTGTAGCTTCATTTCCATTAGGCGTCCTACCACTAGATCTAAACCCCTCATTAGCCTTATTAAAACTAAGGCAAAGTATTAGGTGTTGGGCCATGCATAGAAATCTTTATCTTCACCTCATCCTTCGTACTAAGTGGTCCCAATTTTTCTTTCCATCTAATCTCTTTGTTTATGTGGCTGTGGAACCTTTCTATTATTGGTTTTAATTTCCTTTGCAGAGTTCAACTCTGATTGGCTCTTAGCAGTTCTCATTTTATCCCTGTGCTTTCTGACCTCAAAGAGGCAGCATTCTTTGGTGATCCATCCCCTCTTCCATTCCTTGTAGACTTTCTGGTTTGTCATGATAACATGGTAGATATACTTGCTCATCCAATTTGGTCTTCAAACCTTCCCTATGAAATTTCTCCTCTTGCTTGTGATACAGGGGTCAGATAGCTTCTTCATCTTTGACTTAATGATTCCAAGCCTCCTCCACATTCAGATTCTTGGACTGGACTGAACAATACACGTCCCTAATTCATTCCCTTAATTTTTTAAAGTTTGCATTTTTGAAATCAAGGACCCTAGTTGCAGACTTACACAAGGAGAGTAAACAAGGTGATGGTAGCAAATGTGTCATTGTAGTGCCATGACTTGTTTTCTCTGGCTGGGCAAAGTACTTGTAGACTTTTCTGGGCTATTTTGACACATCATTGTAATTTTAAAACATATATATCAAATATTACAGCAGATGCACCATTTTCTTGCACTTGCAGCATTTTTTTAAAATAGTTATTTTTATTTTTCCACTTCAATTTATTTGTTTCAAAGAGTTCAACGTGCACACAAAATTTTTATGCTTTACAAGTGTCCTACCAAAATGTCTTTCATGAGAAGCAAAACAATATGAACAATATGAACAATAACAATATGAAAATTTGAGAACATAGTTGAGTTGGTTTGGATGACGGAGGGAAGCAGAACAAAGCGAACATAGCAGAGATGATAATGTTTGTGCCAAAAGAGGTTTGTTAATGTATATTAGGCCAAGATACTAGAGAGAGAGAGAGAGAGAGAACTAAACATTTTTAAGAACTCAAAGGAGCTCTGAATGGGTACAGAGGTTTGTTTGCTACGTTAGAGCTCATAAAATGTTTTCTGTTTAATAATGACTACAGTTAGAACATTTTACTATCTTTCTGTCTTGTCATTAAAAAAATCATTCTGAAGTATTAAATCTAGGGAAAAGGAACTGAAAATATTTTATGAAAGCATAGTTCTGAAAAATAAATTACATGCAACTTACCCTACTTACCAGTCTTTTCTTTACATGTCAGTAGTTTGCTTTTTTTGCTAGAATGGTGAAAAATAGCTAGTCAGTGTGTTATATGGAGTCCTCTGAATTGTAACCTTTTGCATAATCTTAAGTCCTATAATGCTCAAAAATGAGGAAAATCTTGATTTAGTGGTAGCATGTTTGACTTTGTTGCCTTGGCTTTATGCAAGTGTTATGCAGTGTTTATAATACAATGTCATTTCTTGTGACTTACCCTCTGATTTTGTTTAGTACTACAAGGAGTCTTTTGTTTAAAACAAAACCTTGTGGTTAATTTTCTGCTAGCTCTTTTCATTGAAAAGGAAGGTCATGGCTTATAGCATTTGTATTGTCACTACAAAGGACTGTACAAACTGTTCCATGGACCAGGATGTTTCTCTGCTTTCATTTAACTCTTACTATACAGCTTTAAAGCAACATTTTCTCTTTATTAGCAAAATTTTGTACACTACTTAAATTCCATCAAACAGAATTCCATCAGACAGAAGCTAAATTACAGATATTATGTTAAATATAGTAATATAAAGAGAATATAATTAAGGTTATTAGGGAATATTGGAAAATGGCATAATTATGTGAATAATTTTAAAGTTAAGAAAGAAGTTATCCAAAATTATTTTATA
The DNA here is from genome assembly GCA_007922175.1 of Pelusios castaneus. Classification (NCBI taxonomy): domain Eukaryota; kingdom Metazoa; phylum Chordata; order Testudines; family Pelomedusidae; genus Pelusios; species Pelusios castaneus. The sequence continues at coordinate 1,607,028 of ML685851.1, read as the reverse complement.
TGAAATTTAAAGCATACTTTGTCCAGTACTTGTTGCTTAGCTACCAGAAGAGTAAAACCACAATATTTGAAAATGGTTCTTGTTTTTAATGTATAGCATTAAGTATAGCAGCAATTTCACATACAGATTAGTGCAACTCATCAATTACTCACATAGTTCTTTGTATCGTATCTATTTTTATACATGGGCATGGTATAGTTCTTTGACATTTTACAATTTGTCCTTTGTTTACATGCAGCAAGGAGTTATGGGCGAAGACGAGGTAATTCATTTATGTTTGCTACAGTACAATTCTAATTGGGCTAATACTGATCATTGTGATTAATTACCTCAGATTATTGATTTTAGATTTATTTTGTCTGCATGTTTCATCAGTTTTTGCAAAAAAGCAGTTTGTTTTGGTCATTGGTCTCTTGTGTTAATGGATTTGAATCACAGATCTTTTAATCAAACATATTAAAGCACTAATAATTTCATTAATGGGTAAAATAAATATTCTCTGTACTATCTTTGTTAAAAGTTTACATAACTCTGGTTGGTTTTTCCATAATTCTTCTTCCCTTAAGACATCACATAAGTGTTCAGATCAGTTAAAAGAGCTCTCATAGGTTTAGTAAAGCATTGTGGAAAATTTTTTGACAAAGGACAGTTTATCAGCTTATTCAAATTGGCACTTCAGAGGAGGGTCTCTAATTAAGCAAATGAGAATTTGGCCTATTGTGTCTATATAAACTACATGGAGTAAAATCTATGAATTTCAAGATTTTTGAATAGATCCACATGTTAACAAGATGCAAGCGTTTTCATGTCTAAGTCACTAGTCCTGGGTGAGTACACACCATTATCTGATAGTTGCTCCTTAGCCCGTCTTTAGAGAAATGATTCCAAAGGGGTAGCCGTGTTAGTCTATTGTAGAAAGACAACAGAGTCCTGTGGCACTTTTAAAGACTAACAGATTTATTTATCGCATGAGCTTTCGTGGGAGAAAATCCCACTTCGTTAGACGCTTTGAAGATAGGAAAGTTACAGAGTGGTAGGAAATTAAATGCAGGGGAGTGTATGACATAGCATCAGGTCAGGCTGTAACAGCAAATCAAAATA
>ML685851.1:1574800-1600927 GCA_007922175.1 Pelusios castaneus | reverse complement strand
GATACCAAACATGACATAGTTCCTATGGATTATAGCATTTATGAGATATCCATAGAAAATAATATCATAAATGCTTCCCTAAATCCAAACAGTGTCACACACAGGGCTCTGCCCTGCCAGGGTCCCTGTCCCCCTTTGCCCCATTGTACACAGGGGGTGCTCCCCCCCCGCCACCGTGGACCTGCCCATGGTCCCCCTAGCCCCACAAAGTTGACCTAGAGCATCCAGTGTGGACGCTCTAGGTCGACTTTGTAAGTTCCCCTTTAAGTTGACTTTAATTGTAAGTGTAGACACACTAAGTTGACTTAACGAACTCGACTTTAAGTCGACTTAGTTAAAGTCAACTTAGTTAAAGTCGACTTAAAGGTGCAAGTGTAGACATAGCCTTAGTTCTGTAATCTGGACATCATCTTTGATTCATCCGTCTCTAGACCCACATGTCCAGTCCATGTCTAAATCTTGCCACTACTTCTTGTACGGCATCTTTAAAGAGCTAGCATTTCCTCTTTCCCTGCATCTGCAGCTCTCTTCCAGGTCCCCATTAACTCATGTCTCAACTGCTGTAATCTGCTCCTTTACACCCTTGAAAAATGCAGTCTTGACCCCTTAAATCAGAGTTCCTTAAACTGTGGGGTGTGGATAGAGGAACATTTGGGGCACGTGGCCAGGCCCAGGCCAGTACCCATGAAGGCCAGAGAGGGAGCGCCACTTGCCCCACACTGCTCCGGGCTCATCCTCGGTGCCTGGCCACAGCCATGGCACCCATCTTGTCCCCCGACACACATCGTGTCCTCATTATCTTGGCTTATCCTCCATGAACTTATTGACTTATTTTTTCAACCTAGTTATAGTTTTGGCTTTCACAGCTTCCCAAACAAGTTTCACAGGTTGCCTGTGCATTGTGTTTAGTACTTCTTTTTGTTTGTTTTTAAACCTGCTTCCCATTAATTTAATTGGGTGACCCAAGGTTCTTCTGTTTATATGAAGGGTTAAATAACACTTCTTCATTTTCTGTGCACCATTCATTATTTTATAGACTTCTATCATAACCCCCCGCCCCCCCTTCAACTCTTTTCCAAGCTGAACTGTCCCAGTCTTTTTAATATGTTCTCCTTTGGGAGCTGTTCTATAGCCTTAATCATTTTTGTTGTCCTTCTCTGTACTTTTTACACTTCTAATGTATCTTTTTTTAGATGGGACAACCAAAACTGCACGTAACACTTAAAGTTTGGGTATACCACAGATTTATAAAATGGCATTGTGATATTTATTGTCTTGTCTATCCTTTTTCTAATGGTTACTATATTCTGTTTGCTTTTCTGACTGCCACTGCAAACTGAGCAGCTAGTTTCAGAGAATTATCCACAGTGACTACAAGATCTTCGTTATGCGGTAATATCTAATTTAGACCCCTTCATTTCCCAATATGCATTACTTTGCATTTAGCAGTGCTGAATTTCATCTGCCTTTTTTTTTTTTTTCCTTCCCCAGTTTTGCACCCAGTTTTGTTGGTGGCCTTTGTAACTCTTCACAGTCAACTTTGGACTAAACTATCTTGAATAATTTTGCATTGTCTGCAATCTGGGCCATACCCCCTTTTACAGATCACTTATCAATATGTTCAACAGAATAGGTCCCAGTACAGATTCCTGGGGGACACCACTATTCACCTCCCGTTTTGAAAACTCACCGTTCTTGCCTTTTCTTTTCTGTCTTTTAACCAGTTACTGATCCATGAAAGGACTTTCTTTCTTATCCCATGACTGCTTACTTTGCTTAAGAACCTTTGGTGAGGGACCTTGTCAAAAGTTTTCTGAAAGTCCAAGTATGCTATACCCATCGGATGGCCACGCGTTTGTTTGACTTTCATTCCAAATCATTCTAATTGATTGGTGGAACGTGATTTCCTTTTACAAAAGCTGTGTTGACTCTTCCTCAACAAAATGTGTTCATCTATGTATCTGATAATTCTATTTATTATATTTTCAAGCAATTTGTCAGGTACTGACTTTGTGCTTACCAGCCTGTAATTGCTAGGATCGCCTCTTGAGTCTTTTCTAAATACTGGTGTCACATTAACTATCCTCCAGGCAACTGGTACAGAAGCTGATTTAAGTGATAGATTATATATCACAGTCAGTAGTTCTGTGATTACATGTGACAGTTCCTTTAGATCTCTTGGGTGAATACCATCTGCTTCTGATGACTTATTACTATTGAATTTATCATTTTGTTCCTAAACCACCACTATTGATGCCTCAATTTGGGACAGTTCCTCAGATTTGTCACTTAAAAAGAATACTCAAGTGAAAAATCTCTTAAGTCTTAACATGATCACTTAATAAAGATGCTTTCTTTAAAAACAAACTAAGGATTTACTGTTGGTTAGAGCAAAGAAAAAAAATCATATGAAATGTTCTACCTATAAGCATGGCATATAGCAATTCTGAATTTCCTTTCTCACAAGTCTTTTTCCTCATTTTTTGTTTTTCTTTATACTAATTGTTTTTGCCTTTGACATTGTTTGACCTACTACTTGATTATCAGAACCAACTACAACATTTTTTTTTAATGTTCTTTATTATTGCTTTTTAGGTCGTTCTTCCCTCTTCCCAATAGATGATGGTTTGTTGGATGATGGTCATAATGATCAAGTTGGTGTCTTGAATTCACCTACATGCTATTCAGCTCATCAGAATGGAGAACGGATAGAGCGTTTCTCTCGGAAAGTATTTGTTGGTGGACTTCCACCAGATATTGATGAAGGTGAGCTGACTGAAACTGAATAGAATTTGGTCTGGAATGGGAAGAAAGGCTGCTTATTCTCTTTAAAGTTAAATAAATGAATTGAAGTGACATTCAAGTGTCAAATAGCTCTGGTGTAAGTGGGTACAATTCTAATTGACTTCAGTGGAAATTGCACTTACTATGCTGTATTTGGTCCTGAATGTGACTTGCCTTTAAATGATATTTATTTAAGAATATGGTATACATCATTTTCAGAGAATAAAAGCAATAATACTATGCTGTAAATTTTATGTAAATGTTGAAAGCAGAGAACTTTTTCTTGAGTCAACTTGTCACATCGTCTCAGTGTTTGAATTGCCGTATCTTCACCTGAATTAATCCGATAGATAGTTCAGCACAGAATGTAATTTCCCTATCAAGTTACCACTGTCCAAATAAACTGTTGTATTTCAGACTTATGATACTGGTGGCAACCTTGTGATTTTTATTTTTTACTTCTTTAACTTTAGTCCTTCCTCTGTGGCCCACCTTCCTACAAGGCATACAAAATAGCATGCTACTAAAATAATCAAAGTATGTCTGGCCTGATATCATGAAGCGTAGTTTTAGTTGGTGCCATCCAGAAATTTTGGTGCTGATATAAGTGTTTCCCCTCAGGTTTTTGGTCCTGTAGGTTGTGGAGTTCAAGTTCCACAACAGGGATTGGGTTTCTGTTCCTGCTTATATGCATGTTAATGGGTAGGCTGTTTCTTTGAATGATGTATTACAGACTAGGTAGATCTCTTCTGACCATCTCTAGAGGCTTACACTGTACTCTATATTGGGTTACTGTTATTGGGTTATCAGTATTGGGTTACTGTAGTACTGTTTTATTATATAAAAAATGCTGTCATGCCAAAAGTTTGATTTCTGTGGCTAAATGCATAATAGTATATACATTTATTCCAAATCCCTATTCTAAAATAAAGCAAATATCAATAATTGTACATTATACTTTATATAATAATTTTGAACCAAACATCTTAAAGAGGTTTATAAAGATGAGTTATCCACTTGCATCGGTAGAGAATCATAGCAGGTGATGGTTGAAAGGGACCTCAGGAGGTCATCTAATCCAACCCCCTGCTCAAAGCAGGACCAACCCTGACTAAATCATAAATTGTTTTCTGTTTTATTTGGAACAGCTTCACTAATGTATCTTAGTCGTAATCTGTGGTACTCCTGTTGTAATATGGGGCTTCTCCTGAGCAGATAGTCAATAAGAGCTAAATTACGCATTTGTTTTATAATATTAACAAATGTCCATTGACTAGGTTAAAATTAAATCATAGATTGGATCACAGATGAAATGAGTTTGAAGGTGCCTGAGATGATGATTTGCTGTAGGTGGGGTATTGCTGCCTTCTGCAATAGTTTTGGACCATCCATCTGTACTGGTACAAAATTATTCATAAACCTTAATAAATTAAAACAAACCCATTCATATTTTCTCTCTCTCTGACACACACTCTTACACACACAAATATAAATAAATATTAACTAAAGAAAGATTCAAAACTTGTTAGGATTATTCATTTATCACATCTTTGTGTACAATCCTAAATAAGAGCACATCAAAAGATTCTTTTTCACTATTGCCTCTTGATATGCTGGCAAGGAGATTCAGAAACAATCCTGTTTTGCACTTTTTGAAGACTGTCAGCCCTTTAGGGGCAATGGCAGATGGGAGGGCGTGACTGAAGTAAGAAATCATGTGGAAGTTGTATGGTGTGGTTGTAGCATGACCTGTAGCACCTAACCCCTTGTCAGTATATAAATTGGGAACAGTCAGGCCTGTATTCTGTTGTGGAGAGACCACTTTTCAGTACAAGAAGGCAATTTTAGTCTGCATGCCCATTCTGCACTTAGCCTCTGCTGACACTGCTAATAATAATACCAGTAACTGTGGTTGTTTCTGCAATATGGACCACCTGCCCACTAGGATCTGGACGGTCCACTAGGATCAGCCGTTGAATGGGCTGGTAATAACTTTAGGTCACTAATCACCTTGGACCCGTCTCAAGTCATGATTTTGTCACAGAAAATTATAATTACTGGTCCCCTGTAGTCATTCAGATTGCTTTGAAATATTTATTTTATTAAATGATGCAAAGAACATTGATTAAACTAAAATTGTTTTTAAATTATTTGTGGCAAGCTGTGTAAATATGTCCCTAAAATTTGAAAAATTATTTTTATATTTTTGTTGTGTTTATTTTATATGTAATGTTTTGCAAGAAGCTGTCATTTTGTATGGAAGAAAGGAACAAAACATCAGCTCTTTCTTTGCTTGATGGTGTTTTTCATTGTTCACTTTGAACTGCCATTTATTTTAATTGCACCTACTCTACCTGTTCTTTTTTGTCTGTTTTTGTTTTGTTTTGTTTTAGATGAAATTACTGCTAGTTTCAGACGATTTGGGCCCCTGGTAGTGGACTGGCCTCACAAGGCAGAAAGCAAGTCCTACTTTCCACCTAAAGGTAATACAGTGAGATTTTTTTTTTCCCCTCATCGAAAGGTTACTTGGACACCTCTTGAACCTTTTCATGCCTTTCTCTTCTGAAAGGTTTAATTTGCAGTCTCTTAGGCTATGTCTACATTCAGATTATGGGGAGGTACACAGCAATGTGCACCAAAGTGATGTGCTGTAATACCTCCACCCCACACAATGGATGCTGCGCGCACAAACTATAAGGTAACATGAAGTAAGAACCTTTTAGTTTGTGCCTGCAACATCCACGTGGGAGATTATAGTTCAGCGTTTTGTTACAAATTGCTATTCACACCCCCACCATCTGAACTGCCTGACAGCGTAGACAGGCCCTTACATACCTAACAGTTAATGTTGCTGTATGAGATGGGGTGCAGACAGGGCTCCTTTTCATACCAAAACTAGAAACTGAGGGTGTTGCCTTACTGCTGGTGCTTGTTCTTTCAATTCGGTGCATGACTTATGAAGTAACTTTCACATCTGGCTCTCCCAAACAGCAGCCCAGTGCATTCCAACCACGATGCAGGGAATGGCCTCTGGGATTTATCTTCGCATTTTACACATTTGTCAGTTATCCCTTTGGGCCTGATCTACACTTAACTTTTTAAAAAACTGACTTACGTTAGGGTGTGAAAGATTCATACCATTGAGTATCGTAGCTATCCCAGGCTAACCTCCAGTACAGAGGCTTCTGCATCAACAGAAGAAAGCTCCAGTTAAGCTAGGTACCACTGTTCATTGAGATGGATCAACTACAGCAACAGAAAAATTGTTTCTATAATTCTAGGAAGTGCTACGCTGCCGTGTTACAACCACAGAGCTATAGTTGCTGTAGTGTAGGCATGGCCTTAGTGTGTTTTCATACTGTTTCTCAATTTGAAATTTTCAAGCGGGTGTATGTTTAAGATTAATGCCTGTGTATATATATTTTGTATTTTATTGTCAAACTAGAGTCAAACCTTTCAAAAGTAAGAAAAAGAAAACCAGACAATGCACAATCAAAACACTGCTTCAGTGTAAATCAGGCTGTTATAACTCTGAAAGGCATAGGAAAAAAACTTAACTCTCACTTCTAAATCTCTTCAGATTTGAGAACATAGATGACACCGATTTTAAGCATTTTTATAGGCAGATAAGTTGTTTTCAAAGTGGATGCTTTTACTGTTTGTATGTAGTTCCATAGAATAATGTAAATACCAGTTTTATACTTATTTGTAAACTGGCTTCTTTCAGTTTTATGTTACAAGCATCCTATTCAAGCAATGCTGCTTCTTTTGTTTTAAAGCTAATATGATGATATTTATATTACTTATCTCTACCAAGAATTCAGATTTGGGTGATAGTCAATAGCATGGCTGAGTTAATGGGTGTAATGATGTCGATTTATTTAAGGGTTGATTTATCATACGATACATAGTGCCTACATTTTGTAGTATGGGTCTTTAAGTTCATCAGCACCCACACAATACATTTTCTGCTAATTGGACATTTTGTATTATAAAATGGGGCCAAAGAAATCTAGAAAATAAGTTTTTGTGTGTGCACATGTATGCACTATAAAAATCTGATCCAACTGGGAAAGCAGTGCAAAGATTTCAGCATGCTCAGAAGGTAGTTTCCCATTTCCTGTCTGGGAGAGGCAGTGGTGGGAACGTGACTCTTGTACTTTGATCCGTACATTGTCTCCCAGCTCACTTTCTGCTGGCAGAAAGAAACAGAATTAATTCCAAGAAGAACCCCCTACAGCAAGGCAGGTAGAAGAGCAGAAACCTCCTGAAGTCCACTAGTACTCTGAACCTTACTTGGGAAGCACTAAAATACAGTGGGGATGGATATCATATTTTTAAAAAAACTAAGATAAACAGATCTTGGCCTTGATTTTTATCTATGTCCAGATATACAAAGCCACTATCATATCAGGTACCAATTACATTGAGGATGGCATCTCCATTAACAACCCATCAGTACAGCTCTGGCTGCTGGGACAGTGTAGCTCATAAAGACAATGGGAAACCATGTAAGAGCTGGAGAGGTAAAGCATTCTTAGTTGAAGGGAATTAACTCTAGAATGACTCTCCAGAGGAAATTGGGCTATTTCAGAATCGAAATCCCTTTGTCATATTGCAAGAGTTTCCTCTTTAATGTAAAGTTTTTTCACCATAACTGGAATATTTGCAACTACCATACACAAAAATCACCATGCCAGTCAAGGCTTTCTATAACTAGAGAAGGTAGAAGAGAAAAGTGTGTAAAGTCCATTAGGACCTCAGTATATTTACCCAATTAACTTGGGAATCATTTGAATACTATTATACCAGGTACTCAGACTCTAGCTAGCTAGATAAATAAATGATACTGATTATCTTATTTACTTGATATTTAATAATGCTTGTCTGAATGTTTTTCCACCTCTTAAAGTTTCTGTGTAACTTATTAGATACTGCAGTACTCAGTATTGTGTTCCCACAGAATCCAGGTAACCTTGGATTCTGGAAGCTATTTGCAACATGACATCACGATGGAAGAGTGGCTTGGCAAATTTGAGTGAGTAGCATTATGGCCTGGTACACAGGGTTGCGTTACCACTGCAATTTGCCCCACCTGCCCTTTCTTCATGGCAGAAAGGTAGCCAGGCCAAACCGAAGTGCCATTGCAATCCCACGTGCATGGCCGTAGTGTCACTTGAGCAGATTTGGTTTAGCCACCCCATCATCATGGTGAGCCAAACCTGAGTGGTGCTCTGATCCCGTGTGCCAAGTCACAGTGTTTAAAGTAGACAAGAGGGACTGGTGTGAGTGAATGTGGGACAAGCTTGGTCTTCAGCTTCACACCCTGCCTAGAGCCTTCCCTCCAGATCAGTCCAGCATTAGGGTTGCAGCCAGGATTGGGGTAGTATGCCTGGAGCAGAAGGCTCCGGGAGGGAGAGAAGGCGTAAGTATTGAATTGGAATGCTACTTTTGCCTCTGGCTACATGAATACTTTAAATTTACAGTTTCATTATAAACAAGCAGAAATTTCTTAAATAAAAACCTTGTGTCAAGAATTGAAACTCATTTACTAAAAATCTATGGTATTATCCATCAGTCATTACTAGCTAAATGATTAATATTGCTGTTAATGGCTTTGTCTGACCCAAGCTTTATAAATAACATAATTATTCAAAAGGAAATATTATCTATGAACACACTTCTCAGAATAGTGCAATCCTGAAAGTTTGATTAGCTTTACCTGAAGACAAAATTGTAATCCTTCCATACACAAGTCATTTGCTTTCTATCTGTGTTGGCTATAAGTTTCAAATAACCTTTGATAGGATTAATTTAATTATATATTATTGTTTATTCACTCTTGTTAAAAAATGGCAATGGTACAAAGATGTCTTGAAGCTGTTTAAACCTGGGCCAATTAATTTAGTAGTCTGTGGTGGTGAAATCCAGCTTATTAGTCCTGGAGTCCTATTTAATTTTCCAAACTGTTTCCTTCTGAGTTCTCTGCTTAAGAAAAGTCTTATGGGAGGCCAAATACTATAGCAAAGATTTACTTGCTTGAAAAAAAATACATAAAAGCCCTCAAACAGCACCTCCGATGATTAGACCCAAGCCTAATCATGTCTTCGATTAGCTAAGTTTCTTTGAAGTAGAGAACTCTCTCTTATTAAAATAAGGGTTCAAAGCCCATAAGTGATCTATTAACTGCTGTATAGTGGGAACTTGGCTTCCTAGTATCCTATCGTTATTCACCAAGAGCTCCTATTGTGCTTTAGATGGCAAATATCCTTATTTATGGAAGAGTCCCATGTTCAAGTCACACAGGCTGACATGAAGACTCTTGGTTCTATTGTCATCCAAATGAATCTCAAAAATACTTTCTACTGAGGATATGGCAATCCATATGAGGCATCTCAACATAGGTAGAGTTGTATGTTGCTATGCGTTTTATCTTGTTTATGAGAGACAAAACACTTTATCTTTTATCTCATACCCTCTCTAATCTATCATCATCATTCATCTCAAGGGCATTCGGCAACTTAAGAATTCCAGCTGCTTAAAAGGAATCTATCAGATACAGGAATATAAAATGTTCTTTGTTTCTGGTTGACGGGAACATAGCCCCAAATCCATTCCGGGTTTTGTTTGATTTGTAACTAGCTCATTTGATCAGCCTGTGTTAAAATATATTATTCTATCAGCTTGAATTTCTTGAACACAAACCGGAATGTTATTTTTGGCGGGTAAATCAAAAGCTGTGGAAGTGTGGGTAACAGAAAAGATTAGATTTGTATGGAAAGAACAATAGGATCTATTTAAGGGAACCAACCATTCAAATCTTCTTTAACTCCCAAGTGTCCAGTTATTCCTGACTTACATTTTTTTGATAGGCTAAATTCACTTCTGGTTTATTTTGCTTTCTGCTCACTTAGACCAAGGTCCTGGTGACAAAAAATGTGCCAAGATAGGAAATGTTCCTCCTGCTTTGGGGGAGAAGGTTAGATTATAGGAAACCACCACAGACCCCAAAATAGGATGTTTGTCATGTTTGCCAGGGAGTGTATTGATTCAGCATATCTCTGCCTTAGCCTTCATGTTTGGGAATCCAGTGAATTAGGATGGAAAATTAAAACTGCCTTCTCTGAGCACAAATCCTGAGAGAGGACAGCAGAGAAAGCCTTCCGTCTTCCTTTGGTAAACTTCCATTCCCCTCAGAAGTGTAAAAGGAATACTTATCTCAGGAAATTGTAGTTTATTCTCCATGTGTGCATCTTTTGTCCTTAGCTGTATGTCTAACATAAGTGCTTTATACAATAGTTAGAGTTGCATGAAGATTCTAAATAATTTTGTGCAGTTTTCATAGATATATCTAGGACCCATGTTGTTCATCTCTTCTGCTTCATCCTGCCATACTTTTCAAAAAGCTTTGCTTCTCCTTTCCTTAAATCTCTTGAAGATTTGTTCTTGTTTAGACCTGGTCTACACTCACCATAAAATTGGGCAGCAGTCAATGGGAGATAAGCAAGTTAGAGATGCGCAAGATACATAGAGTAGCTTGTGTATCTCCCGCTAACTTCCTAAATTCTCATTAGGGCAGCATTTCTACTACGCTGCACTGACTGGAAATGCCCTGCCTTCAGCACAGCATTAATCTTTTCACGAATATGGATTTATTGAGTCCACTTCCAGATCAGTTAAGTGGGGCTCCAGTTCCACTCACTTGATTCCAAAGAATCAACCCGGTGGTGCTTAATGTGCCAGCATGAGTGAAGAGACACCTGTAGAGTATTACAAACAAGGAGTCCTGGGGCACTTTTAAAGACTAACACATTTATTTATCGCATAAACTTTCATGGGAGAAAATCCCACTTCGTCAGACACTTTGAAGATGGGGAACTTATAGAATGGGAGGAAATTAAATGCAGGGAAATGCATGACACAGGATCAGGTCAGGGTGTACCAGCAAATCAGAATAGGTGTTGGGATTCAAACACTGGGGAACAGCCTATAGAGGAAGGTGAGGTCAAATCACCTGTTATAATGAGAATAAAATCCATAGTCCCTGTTTAACCCTGAGGCAACGGAGTCAAATTTACATACAAGTTCCAATCCTTCAGCTTCTCTTTGAAGCTGTGATTTGCTAATCACTTGTTTGAGCACTGCTATTAACAAGTCATCAATGGAGTGAGCAGGGAGATTGAAGTGTTCCCCTATTGGTGTTTGAATGTTGTGATTTCTGATGTCAGACTAGTGTCCATTTATTCTTTTGCGCAGAGACTGTCCTGTTTGTCCAATGTATAAGGCAGGGGGGCATTTCCGGCAATCAAGCCAGTTATTCCATCAAGGACTCATTCACCTTTCATCCACTAATGTGACTTATGCCCTCGTGCCAGAAATGCCACCCTGCCTCACACTGTATTTGCATTCCCCAGATTCTGATACGAACCTACATTGGGGAAAAAAAAAAAACCTGTTACATGAATAAATGGCGGGCATGTGTGTGTGTGTGTGTGTGTGTGTGTGTGTGTGTGTGTGTGTGTGTGTGTGTGTAAACATATAAAGCATACAGATTTTGCGTCACAGCAAATCCTGAGTTATGAATTATTGCTATTAATGAACGTTTTAGAATTTTTAAGCTGCCTAATAGTATATACCCTCTACTCCACCCATAAGAACACACTTTACCATAACTACAGTTAATTGACCACATATTAAACCCTTAATTCTGTCCCCCTGGTTCTCCCCAAGAGTCCTACCTTTTTTGTTGTACTTCTGCCGATGACTCAGGAACAAACTGCCCTCTGACAACACATCCAACTACTACACTAAATATCCACAACTAATAGCATGGGTTGGGGGATCAGTTTGGTAAAGGAATGTACGATGAAGAGTGAAAGAAGGTCAGAGTTCGGGTTGTGTTGTGTAATCTGTGCCAAGTGCTAGTTGTGGTAATGGCAAGATATGTTTGCTTATAGATAGAGGAGTAGAGAACAACATGTACTGGGGCTTTTTAGCTTAACTTTTCATTTCTTTGCTTTGGTGAGTTTGTCTGGTCTGAGGTGTGTGTGTATGTGTGTGGTGTGTGTGTGTGTGTGTGTGTGTGTACAGGTAGTAACCCTCAATGTGATTCAATGAGGTTTTTTGTGTGTTAATTTCCTAGCTTCTTTTAATGTTTAATTGTGGGTAGGTTCTTGACAAGAGTTCTTGACAAGTTCCCCAACACATTCTAAGACTCTTTTTTTTCCAAAAGTGTAAGAAGTAACCAGGACGTTCATTTTAGACTTGATTCTGACTAACAGGGAAGAATTGGTTGTGAATCTAAAGGTGGAAGTTAATTTGTGTGCAAGTCATCATAAAATGACCAATATAATAATTCTAAGGAAAGGAAGGAGAATAAGGACAATGGACTTCAAAAAAGCGTACTTTAACAAACTCAGAGAAAACCAATAGGTAATGTCCCATGGGAAGAATATGTAATGGAAAAAGGAGTTGATAGAGCAGTTTCTCAAAGCAACAGTATTTAAGGCACAACATGGTGGTGCGAAGGATGAATAGGAAAACTAGCAAGAGGCCAATATGACTGCATCAGATGCTCATTAATGACCTGAAATGCAAAAAAAGAAATTCAACAGAAAGTGAGAATATAGAAAAATTTCTAAGGGTGAATATAAAAAAATAGTGAAAACACATTGGGACAAAATCAGAAATATCCAAGGCACAAAATCAGTGACAAGGAACATAAAATACAATGCAATAAGAAGAGGCTCTATTAATAGATTAGAAAAAGAGAAAGATGAAGGACAGTATAGGTCTGTTACTTAACAGAGAAATAGGGCAAATAATGGATTACATCAACAAGACTTAAGTCTATAATGCCTATTTTACTTCAGCCTTTACAAAATAGTTAATTGTGACCAGATATATTAACAAAAAGGGGGAAGGACCATGAGCCAGAATAGGGAAAGAACATCTTAAAGAATAGTTGAGTAAGTTAAATGTCAAGTCAGTAGGGCCTGATGACATTCATCCTAGAGCACTTAAGGAATTAGCTGAAGCAGTTGTAAAGCCTTCAGTAGTGTTCTCTGAGAACTCATGTAGGATAGCGGAGGTCGGAGAAAACTGGAGAAATGTAAACATAGTGCCTATCTTTAAAACAGGGACAAAGAGGACCTGGGGATTTATAAACCAGTCAGCCTAATTTCAATATCTGGAAAGGTACTAGGGTCTGGAAAGGTAAATAGGGTCTGAATGGACTTTCCTCTGCCGAGTTAATATTTGCATGAGCACACCGAGCCTGCTTAGGTGCTCAGTATGATGGGACTGTTTTGCCCAAATGGTCCCTTTAGCTGGTGTTGGGTTACAAAATTCTTTAGTGTGTGATGAAATATTGTTCCCCTTATTATATGAGAAAAGGGCGGCAAAACTGTGCTTAGCCTGTTCATCGGGGTCACTGTCATCTGAACTGAACTGGCTAAGCATGGCATTTGGATACCAGAGCCCTGTGAAGCTTGATAGGGTCTGGGGACAGGTGTTCCTGGTTGAAAGTGTGGGCTCTGCCTAAGAAGTTTAACTCTCCCCCACCCCACTGTTCAAAGACAGAGCGAATTAAGATTCCATTAGGACTCTGTTGTTTTGTTAAGTGCTCACAAGAGCTGAAATCATGTACCGAGGACAGCATTCCTGCTCAGCTTCATACTGCAGCTCGCTCACTGAGAGCTGGATGGCATCTCAGGAGACCAACCCACAGAGGTCATAATGAAGAAGCAGGTGATAGCAGAAGGTGATGTGTGTAGCAGAGCAGCTGGCAGATCAGCTAGTAGGCAACTGGTGAAGCCGCCTGTCCGCCACTCTCCACCAGCCACCCTGCTGGCCGATTATTGCACCACAAGACACTGCGCCTGTTGTTTGCTAGCTGGTCTGCTAGCCCATCAGCTGGCTGTTCTGCTGTACACCATTGCTTTCTGCTATCACCTGCTTCTCCACTCTGACTTCTGTGGCGCAGCAAACATGGTAGCTGATGAAATTGTGGTTGGGCAACAAGCTGCTCCTCCAGTTGTCCTCTAGCTGCCTTGCCAGACCAAGAGACAAACCAAAGTGCTGCATTTAATGAAGGAAGACTCAAATGCAGAATTACAAAGTAGGGAATGACTGGCTAGGGAGTACTACTACAGAACAGTATCTGGGAGTTAGTGGATCCCAAATTGAATAGCAGCCAACAATGTGATGTAATTTGCAAAAAAAAAAAAAAAAAGACTAATGTCATTCAGGGGTGTATTAATAGGGAGTCATTTGTAAGGTACAGGAGATAATTGTACTGTTCTACTGGGCACCAATGAGAGCTCAGTTGAAACGTTGTGTCCAGTACTGAGTACCATACTAGAAGAAAAGATGTGGACAGAGTCCAGGGAAGAGCTATAAAATGATAAGATTTTAACTGTGGTTTCCAACCAGGGATACGTATATCCCTCAGGGTATGCATCAACTCATCTAGATATTTGCCTAGTTTTACAACAAGCTACATAAGAAGTGTCAGTGAAATCAGTGCAAACTAAAATTTCATACAGTGACTTCTTGATCCTGCTCTATATACGATACACTGAAATGTAAGTACCATATTTATATTACAATCCATTTCTTTTATAGTTTTATGGTAAAAAGAGAAAGTAAGCAATTTTTCAGTAACAGCATGCTGCAATATGCTGTGATGCTTTTTGAATTTTTATGTATGGTTTTGTAAGCAAGTATTTTTAAGTGAGATGAAACTGCGAGTATACAAGCCAATTCAGACTGCTGAAAGGGGTACAGTAGTCTGGAAAGGTCGAGATCCACTGACTTAGAATACCTGACCTATGAAGAAAGGTCAAAAAAACTGGGTGTGTTTAGTATTTTGAAAAAAATAAAAAGACTGAGGGAGGACCTGAAAACAGTCTTCAAATATGTTGAGGGCAATTATAAAGAGGAAGGTGATCCGTTATTCTCCCTATCCATTGAAGGTAAGAAAAATATAATTGGCTTAATCTGCAACAAGGAAGATTAAGGTTAGATATTCGGAAAAACTTTCTAATTATAAGGATAGCTACATTCTATAATTGTTTTCCATGGGCGGTTGTAGAATCCCTTTCACTGTAGGCTTTTAAGAAAAGGATATACAACACTTGACGAGTTCCAGAGAGGTCGCCGTGTCAGTCTATTTCAGCAAAACAAACAGGAGTTCAATGGCATTTTTAAAGACTAACAAATTTATTTATTACATGAGCTTTTGTGGGCACAATCTTGCTTTGTCAGAGGGAGGAAATGGGAAATATAACATGTAGGCTGTAAATATATAGATATATTTGGTTCTGTCTCAGTGCAGGAGGATGGGGGAAGGAGTAGATGACCATTTGAGGTTCCTTACCAGCCCTAGGTTTCTACTTCATTTTTATCATTCTCTAAGAAGGTAGTGCAGACCTGTGGTAGGTAGAAGTGCAGTTGCTGACAGAATAATTTATCTTTTTGCAGCTGGGCTTGAACTCTTCTTGATTGTAGGATAAAATCTGACAGAAAAGTAGCACCTTCAGAGAAGATTTTGCATGCACCTAGGTCCCCTCACTCAGTCTTGTGTATCCAGTTCTCCACCCAAATAATCTGTGTGTTTCAAACATCTAGTAGGATTATGCACCCCTGCTGCCCCAGGCAACAAAGAAAGAAGTTGGTGTGAGCCTGGCCTCAATCATACAATCAAGCTTGTATGTGCTCAGTCCAACAATCAACAGTTACTATCCACGGTGCATAAATTGTCATCTATAACATGGTTAACAACAATTATCTTAAATTCTTCCATTTTTATAAAAAGGGAAAATTGTTCTGACTGCACCTGAACTACACAGGATTCATTTTTCTGTTTTAGCTAAGTGGAAAGAAAGAAAGAAATGTTTCTGAACAGTAGGACCGAGAAAAAAATATTTCAGCAAGAGCCCATTTTCAGAGACATCGCTAAAAATGTACAGAGAATCTGAACTAAAACTGCATAGAAAATATAGGGCATAAAAACTAACTCTATTTGAAACTTCACAATGTTTTTTTTAAACCTACTTTAGAGAAAAACAGGATGTTTTGTCTTCTAAAAATATTTTAGAACACAACCCTAGCTGTGGAGTTGCTATTGGGTTCTTCCACAAAAAAAAAATGTTATATTTATTATTAAATCAGAACCATTAAAATGGTTTTCTAGTGTTTTTGCCTATAGCATCAATTATGTATTTGAATTCCTATTTATATAGTGTTTGTGAGGCTTGCTAGGTCACTTATGCAGCAAAGTACTTCACTCTAATCTCTAGATTTGCGGTTAGCCCTTTTGTGCCAAATCAGATTTTCATCATATGCCTATTGCTAGCTATAAAATGTGGCTTTGGGTTTTAAGTAAAATATTGTCTTAAACTTCCCATGGTGTGATGGATGGTCTCTGTTAGAAGAACATTAAGGACTGGAGCTATTGATGTAGAAATTTGTTACAAAGAGATTTAAGGTCAGAGTTACAGTGATTGGCCATGTAGGTTATTTACATAGATGAAGATGCTGTCTGACTTACAAACAGACAATTACTTTGAAATTGAATTTTTGCTTTGCAAATAAATATGTTCTTATGCAGAAAAAACTTTTTGTGAAGAGGGCATGAAGAAAAATTGCACACTTCCAGCTAATTTTGTTGTTGTTGTTGCTGCTGCTTCAGGATATGCGTTCCTCCTTTTCCAAGAAGAGAGCTCTGTTCAGGCACTGATTGATGCCTGTATTGAAGAAGATGGAAAGCTCTATCTATGTGTTTCCAGCCCTACTATCAAGGACAAACCAGTAAGTAAACAGTAGATGGCCTCCAGGCTGTAGCTGCCATCTGTCTAAAGCTGCTCCTGAAATGATGATGGTGAAAATAATCAAAAGCAAAGTACCGTTGGCGGAGTTCAACGTCTGGGACAGTTGAATGATTTAAAAAACTGCGGTGTCTTGAATTAATAGGATTAAAACAGAGCAACTAGACATGTTCAGTTAATGAGACTGTGACTAGCTGACAGTTCATATAGACTGATGAACATGCTGAGACTGTAATGTGGTGAGACTTAAAGTAGCATGTAATTTTCTTCCTTTATTAAATAGGTTCAGATTCGTCCCTGGAATCTAAGTGATAGTGACTTTGTGATGGATGGTTCACAACCACTTGATCCTCGAAAAACAATTTTTGTTGGAGGCGTCCCTAGGCCATTAAGAGCTGGTAAGTATAAATTGGTATTATAATGTGGCAATTTTTAAAAATATACTATTGTCAGTAATAGTGAATCATATATATTATGTAAGATTAATGCACAAGCATATCTTGATGGCAGACTATATCACTCTGAAACATGTTCCTATATTTATATTGCCTCTTCTTAAATATTCTACATAGGCTGTGGCCACAAGATACTGCTCATCATTTATATCTATTTAAAATAAATATCAGAACTCATCAAGAAAGTCATTGTTGTAGCCAAATTAAACCTGTAAGAAATTTACTCCTATTACATGGCCAAGTTTTAATGTAAAATTTGGCACTCAGGGGTTGGTTTGTTTTGTAAAAAAGAAAAAAAAGTTTGTGACTAGCCTACTCCATTACTGCAGCACCTGAACCTGCTCATAATTTTGCTGCTGCTCTTCCAGTCTTACTAATAGACCACTAGAGCCTCCCATGGCATCTTCCAGTCAATAGTTTGTATGAAATAGAGTCCTAGTACAATGTGCTAGACTGCTAAAGATCATTTTGTGAAAGTGAAAAATTCCATACCAGAATATGTAATGTAGCATAACTCCATCACAGAAAGAACAGCACTCAGAAGAAAGATACAAGTCATCCACTAGTTCATCAGGGAATTAAGAGCCAAAAATGACGGTGTAATTTCTGGGCATAAAGAATCTTCAGATTTTTTTAAATTCTTGGGCCCAGAATGTCCAGTTCCAAGACTCACAGGTAGCTGCAGCGACTTATTGTTCTACTGAGTTTTGATTTGTTAAAGCCACTTGAGAGATATGTGGCCATGGCTGTGAAAATCGATACTGTAAATATTCTTATGAAATATTCCATATATACTTTCTAGATTAATGGTTTCTATTTTACAGTACATATAACATAATGTATAATAAATTACTAATTTTTCTTTTCTATTAATTTTCAAATATAAATATACTTGACAGTGTTTACATCGCCTATTTTAAAACGTTGTATTCTTTTGTTCTTCCATAGTGGAATTGGCTATGATAATGGACCGTCTCTATGGTGGAGTTTGTTATGCAGGAATTGATACTGACCCTGAGCTGAAATACCCCAAAGGTGCTGGGCGTGTTGCATTTTCCAATCAGCAGAGTTATATTGCTGCCATTAGTGCTCGGTTTGTTCAACTTCAGCATGGCGATATTGATAAACGAGTAAGTTGAACAAAATTGTTTAAAACATTTATTACATACATGTCTCTTCAAATGAGTGGCAAGCTAGAAAGTATACCTCACAGAATTCACTAAAGTTGCATTTGCATTCATGTTTACTTCAATAATAATGTCTTAATTACATTTCTTTTAATAGGCACATAACTGCTGAAGTTTTAGGAGTTAAAACCTAAATGTGCAATAAACATTCAGCAAAGCGACATTTGTTCATATGACTTATTCTATACCATAAATTCTTCCTCTTCTAGAAACATAGCTCCTTTTTTTGCTATCAGTGGCAAAGGACTTGAAAAATACACTTAGGTTTTTCTTCCCTTTATCCTAGGTAAACCAGCACAGTGATGGAATCCTCTATCATTCTGACACTTAAACGTTGAACCTCCTTAGGTTTTATTTTCAGAGCACCTTAGTATCTGAAGCTTCCAGTGGTTGTAGGTGCTCAAAACTTATGAAAATCTGGCCCTCTGGGTCTCAAGTTGGACACCCAAAATCAGAAACTTCTAGCTCCTGACATTGCTGAGAGAGCTTTTAAATGTGAAACAATGCAGTGCAATTTTCCTGAGTTTGCAGACGGACAGTTCCAGTGTCTCTGCTGCTTCTCATTGCTTCCCAGCCCCAAACCAAATTGACACTGATAAGACTGGTTCATTTCACTACTGCTATTTGGAAGCACCTGGGAAGCACAGAAACTTGATGATGTCAATTTAAGTATGTTGCTGCTTTGGAAAATGGTTGGCTATGGTTGGAGTTATCAAGGACAGGGAGTTCACAAAAATAATCTGGGTAAAAAGAAGGAATGTTAGCATATTGGAGATTCCCTCCACCTTATAGTAGGCCAAACACTGAGAAGGAAAATAGTGTCTCACATCAGAACATGCTGGCTGTTATGGGAAGATGGATTGTCTTATCCCTTTAAGCGAACATAGGAGACTAAGGAATAGCTTCATGTTTTTCAGAGACCTTATACGTAAAAGTTGAAATCCTCTCCTTCCCAGTAATTCTGTGTGTGGGATAGGAAAGTGCACTGGACTTTTCATGAAGGCCTTAGTTTTATTGGCGACACCACCCACTCCTCATCTTCTGTGTCAGTCTCTGGCTAGTAGGTTTTAAGTCCTTTGGCTAGTAGAACAATCAAGGAGTCCTGTGGCACTTTTAAAGATTAACAGATTTGGCTAGTAGGTGTTTATCTGGGATGTTTATCACAAGGATGGACTTGTGATTGATGTTCTGGACTGAGTCGTAGGTTCAATTCCTGCTCTGCCACAGATATCCTTTGTGAGCTTGGGCAAGTCACTAGTCTGTGTCTGCCTCAGTTCCCATCTGCAAAATGGGAATAATAGCATTTCGCTACCCCACAAGGGTGGAGAATGCATTAATAGTTATAAGGAACTCTGAGAGTATGGTGATGCTGCCCATAAATCGTTAGGCAGTAAATTTATCAAGCCATGGTGAAAAATAATATTTAAATTTTCTGAAGGAACATTGAAGGGATATTGTCAGATTGAGGTGCAAGAATCCCACAGGAGGCAGATGTGATATAATCTGCCTTGTGAAGTTCTCTTCTTGTATTTAACTGGTGTAACTTTGGGGATATTCTTGTTATCCAGTGTAAATGTCCAGCTCCTCTAAATTCTCAGCTGCAGCGACATACTATGGTAGTTCAGTTCCACATTAGAATTACTCTGTGAGGGGGGGGAAAAATGGTATTTCTTCTTACCAATCTTTATTTTCTGCTTTTCAGTTTCATTGAGTGTCATCCAGTTCTTGTGTTTGAGAGATAGGTAGAATCGAAGCACTAATCTATTTTCCTTATACCATTTTT
The DNA here is from genome assembly GCA_007922175.1 of Pelusios castaneus. Lineage (NCBI taxonomy): Eukaryota > Metazoa > Chordata > Testudines > Pelomedusidae > Pelusios > Pelusios castaneus. The sequence goes on along the minus strand of ML685851.1, from coordinate 1,580,889 downwards.
CCTTTTATATACTTCAATTGTATCCCTTTTTATTCCTTGCCTTTCTGATATAAACAATCCCCAACTTTTCAGTATCTCTTTATATGAAATTTTCCATTTCTGTAACATTTTAATTTCCCTTTTCTGAATCCCTTCTAATTCTGCTATATCCTTTTGGAGATGGATGTTCCACACAGTATTCCAAATGAGGATTATAACACTGATTTGTAAAATGGTTCTATAATATTTTCTGTATTATTCTTCATCCTTATGCATCCTAATATCTTATTAGCTTTTATGAGTTAGCTGTCTCATGCACAGAAGTCTTCATTGATTTGTCACAATGCTGTTCAGGTACCTTTTTACTGAGTTAATAAAGCTAATTTACAACCCTGTAAGGCAGAGGTATAATTCAGATTTTCCTTTCCAATGTATATTTGCTTTGCATTTATTTATCTTGAACTTCATCTACCATTGTGTTACCTATTCACCTAGTTTCATTAAGTCCCTTTGAAGTTCCTCACGCTGTTCTCTGGATTTGAATAACTTTGTCTTCTGCAAATTTTGCTGCCTCTCTGTTTATCCACATCTTTAATAAATATTAAAGAAGGCTCCTAATATGGAACCTTAGGGCATTTCACTGTTAGCCTTTTGCTATAATGATAATTGACAATTCATTCCTGTTCTTTGTTCCGTATTTGTTAGCCAGCTTTTGATCCAAGACAATACTCTTCCTTATATCCCATGGCTGCTTAACAAACAAGGAGTCCTGTGACACTTTTAAAGACTAACGAATTTATTCATCGCTTGAGTGATAAATAAATTTGTTAGTCTTTAAAAGTGCTGCAGGACTCGGTGTTTGTTCTACTGAACTAGACTAAGATGGCTACCCCTTTGGAGCTTGTAAACATGGCTGCTTAGCTTCTTTAGTAATCTTTTCTGAGAGACTTTATCAAAAGCTTTGAGGGCTTTTAAATAAATTTCAGCAATTTCTCCTTTTATCCATAACTACATTGATCCATTCAAAGAATTCTTATAGATCAATGAGACGTTATTTCTCTCTGCTGAAACCATGCTGGTTAGACTATATCATGTCATGATCTTCCAGGGATTTTATTATTCTGGTTTTAACTGTAAATTCATTTGAAATTACAAGGTACAGAAGTATGGCTTACTAAAGTGTACCTGGATCACCTTTAAAGTCCTTTTTTACATATTGGTGCAATTTTTGCTACCTGTCAGCCCTGAGGAGGGTAGCTATTTTTAATGAGAAGAGTGCATGTTTTTTGGCTAGCACCTGAGTTCCTTCAGCTCTCTTGGATGTATACGGTCCTGACATAGTGATTTGCTGCTTCTTAGACTGTCATTTGTTCCAGCACCTCTTCTTCTGACTCCTCAATGCCTGATAGTATCTCATCTTTAGTTCCGGAAAACAGGTTTTCTCCTGTATTTATCATCCTAACATCATCTGAGGTGAAGACTGATGCAGGGAAATCATTTGGCTTCTCGGCAATGTTCTTATATTGTTTTAATTGCCTCCTTTGTACCTTGGTGATCCAGAAGACACACTGATTCATGTGTAGCCTTTGTCTCTGACATGCTTGAATAATCTCTTGTTGTTTGTTTTTTATACTTCGGCTATTTCCTCTTCAAATTCTGTTAGTCCTCTGAAATTTCCGCTTACATATTATTTACTGTAATTTATGCTGTAAATAATTGGAACCTGGAATTTATTTGTTAAACTCTGTTTGTCTCTTTCATTTTACTCTGTTGGATCAATGAGAATAGATTAGTAAATTTAAATTTTGTTTCCCAGTCAGCTTCACTTTCAGATTGCTATAATACTATAATATTGGGGTTGTAAACGCTGAAAAATATGATTAAATTCTAACAAAGTACTTTCATTAACTTTTTTCTTCTTTTCTATTAGAACATATTAATGTTAATATTAGGTTTTGGGAAACCTAAAATATAGGCCTCGTGTTTCAGGCATTGTCTTTAAAACGGAGCAAACTTTAAGCAAGACAGTTGTTTTGATTATGCCGCTTGAATTTGATAATGTAGTATCCTACCCATGCAGTTATTCTAAAATAATTTGTTGAAATACTATATTTGTACAGCAAAAAACAACGAGAGTCCTGTGGCATCTTATAGACTAACAGATTTTCTTCGGCATAAGCTTTCGTGGGCTATGACCCACTTCGTCAGATGCATGAAGTGGAAATCACAGAGGAGAGGTGTATATATACACATGCCAGGACGGAGGAGGGCGAGTATAGGCAAAGTCGGTTCAGAGAGCAGATGGGGCCTGTTCACAACTGTTGATAAATATGTGACCAGAACAATCACTTTTTGTAGTGTGAGAACCGTTCTAAGTCCCTATTCAGGCCCAGTCTGATTGTGTCAAGCTTGCAAATCAGCGCCATCTCTGCAGTTTCACGCTGACGTCTGTTTTTGTAGTTTCTTTGTTGTAGTATGGCAACTTTCATAGTTTATGCCAAAGAAAATCTGTTAGTCTATAAGGTGCCACGGGACTCTTGTTGTTTTTTGCTGTACAACAGACTAACACGGCTACCCCTCTGGAAATTTCTATATTTGTACAGTGATTCATGAAGCTAGTGATGGCCTCGTTGATCCTTAGTTGGAGATAGCTTCTCACTTTTTCTAAAGGAAAACAATATTCTTTAAATTGTTTACATAGCTAAGCTATATATTAGTGTCACCATATTTTTTTCCTGCTAATTCTGCTATTTGTTGCACTCAGTTGTTGCATCATTTCAAATTGGTTACATTCCCATGTGTTACATTCCCATGTGTTCCTGCATAATGGGATCCTCGTTTTGCTTGAAGCTTCTGCATGGGCAGGTTTTGAAGCTTCCTGGGGGAAGGCAAGCGCCCTGCCCCCAGGTCCAGCCAAGGTCCTACTCCCAGACCTCTTCCCCTACCCCTCACCACAGTCGCTGCATGGGTCTCTGGCTGACTTGCTCCTCTTCTCTCCTTCTCCCACCTCTATCTATCCTCCTCACTCTGCTCCCAGCATGAGAGACAGCAGCCTATGTGTTCCTCCAAAGGGAGGAACTGGGATTGGGGCTTCTGTAGGATGTCTCACTCATTAGTGTGTTCCTCCCTCCCTGACTGACTGGGGCAGTGACAGACCCAAGTGTTGTGGGTTACATTAAACAGAGCCCACACCCCATCAGGAAGCTTGAGAGAGACACAGGAAGTTGGCCAGGAGGCTGGAGGGGTGCAGACAGCATCAGTGGGAGGAAGAGTCCCATAAAATCCAGTCTCCTGTGATCTAGAAGGAGTGCCTATGGAAAAAAAGGTAACTGTGGACACAGTTAGCACTCACTTCCCATCTGATGACAACCTCAAGGCACCTAAGCAAAAACAATGAAGTAAGCTACACAATACTCTGAGACGGGAAGTATTATCCCTGTTTTTGGATGAAGAAATTGAGGAACAGATTTTTAAATTCAATAAAAAGACTCCCCTTGAGATCAAACCTTAAATGACTGGTGATCTAATGTCACAATGCACGTCTGTGACAGGGGCCATTATAAACCCTCAAATCTTCACATTCCTCACTCTGCTTCTTCCCTTATATTGTACTTACCATTTCCCTTATCTGGAAGACAAATGAGTGTCTTTAAAGGGACTCTTAATTGATTACTGAACAAGGTGGCAGGCAAGAACAGCCACTTTCAGGAAGCAAATCATTTAGTTTAGGGGTGGGCACTCTAGGAGCAGTTTCACTGTAACACTTTCCAAGCCCAGCAAGGCAGCAATAAGAGAGTGAACTCCACCACAGCCAATCAGGAAAAATCTAACAGAGAGTGAAGTCCACCATAGACAATCAAGGAAAGCCTAGCAGAGAGCGAAGTCCACCACAGCCAATCAGAAAAAGCCTAACAGATAAGAAGTCTACCACAGTCAATCAGGGAAGACCTAGCCTCTCTATGCCTTCAATAAGATCTACCCATGAGCTTCCGTATTGTACTTTTGCCCAGATTCTGATATACAGTAAAGAGTATTACTTTATAAATACATTAAGGGGCTTATGTCTGATACTTTTGAATAGGTGCCTGTGTGCACAATTTTCTGAAGGTAATAAATGTAATGTAGTTCCAAAGGGGTAAACTGTGTTAATCTAGTTCAGTAACTTGCCAGCTTTACGTTTTAAATAAGTTGTACACTGAGACTAAGAAAGTGTTTGGGCCAGAGTGTATTTGAGAAATATCAAAAAGCAAAGAACATAATGCCTTTATTTTAAATACAGTATCTTGTATGAAGTGTGTCAAATGCACAAAATATTTCTTACTTGTTTGCCACATTAACACCTACATAATTGTGGTTGCTGGACTCTTGTTAATTTCACACAAGAAATCCCCATTTCTAACACTAAGGTTCTTGTAGCTGTTAAGTGTTGCAAATATATAAATTCTCCATGCTGTAGTTTTGATTAGTTTTTCCACTGTAACTATAGTAAATGGAAGTGTAATGAAGCTGTAAACTAATTCACTAAACTGGCAAGCAGAAATCTCCTGAGGTTTTCATTTTTTAAAAATGCTTATTAAAAATGAAAGATGAATTAGGCTACCAGAAATTAGCTGTCCAGAACAGATCATCATATGTCCTCAATATCTTTTATTGTTCATTGGGAATGTATTTGAAAGCAACTTTAATGCATTTTTAATTAAAGGGAGGCTTTCTGTCTTTCTCCTCCTCACATCTTTCTCTTCTTCCTGTTACCGAACAGTTTAGCTTGGGAACATCACTTACAGGAGCACAGGGATAGCCCTACAGGATTAGACTAGGCGACTAGCTAGTGTGGTATCCTGTTTTTGCCAGCAGCAGAAGTTTCAGAGGAGGCTGTCAGAAGTCTGATGTGGGCACAATTATGGAATAAATGGCACATAAAAGAAGTACTACCTAACCCCTGTCAGAGCTTGACTGGTGTATTGGAGCAGGCTGGGTTTTGACTTCTAACAAGTCTTCCTTATTTAGCGTAATTGTTTACTTTTCATTTATTGTTCTTTTGCTGTTTCGCTATGAGATACTTCGGGTGTTTTGTGTACTTCTATCATAATCTTCTTCTTATTTGTCTCATCACTAAACATTGAAGGAAATAAGCTTGGACAGATGTAATCCAGAGGCAAAATTTGGCCCCCTGTCCTGCATCAAAATAAGCAAAGCCATATATCTGTGCTGAGTTCTATTAAAATTATGGCTATGTGCACACCCATTTCTAATAGACTGGAACTTTAGGCCAGAGATTCTTAAACTTTTTTTTCTGAGATACCCTTTGAAAATATTTCAGGCCATGATGACATCCCCACAAAAGTGCTGACCACACATGCAAGGGGGCTGACAGTTCATGACACTCCCCCCCCCCCCCCCGAATAACCTCATGACCCCCAGTTTGAGAATCCCTGCTATAAGCAGCAAATCTTATTTCTCCTGTGAGTACTGTCCCTATGGGTGCGCCACTGTAGGCCCGTCTGCATCCCTGTGCCGCTGCTCGGAGAATTTCAGTAGCAGTGTCCATTGTGCGTGCACATGTGCTGTCTCCCCTTGTACTGTGCCATGAAGCTAGCCCTCCTTAGGCCATGTACACACTACAGACTTGTCCCGCAATAACTTTTATAAATATAGCGCTTTCTCATGTACACATTGCTGCTTCTTTCGCAAAGGAGCATTCACCATGTGAATGCTCCTTTGCAAAAGAAGAGCAATGCATGGTGGGCACCTGTCCCACCATGCACTGCCCACAGCCAGCCCCCTAGCCCAGCTGCAGGGCTTCCGGTGGCAGCAGGGGCTGCGTTGCCAGCCACCGCTGTTATCCGAAGCCCCGAGGCTGAGCTGGGGGCTGGCCCGAACCGGCGAGGGTTCAAGCCAGCCCCCGAGCTCAGCTCCCGAGCTTCGGACCGGAACCGGCCCCCCAGCTCAGTCCAGGGGTTTGGGTGGCGGCAGAAGCTCCAGCCACCCGAACCCCGAGCTGACAACCGGAGCCCAGGAGCTGAGCTGGGGGGCCAGCTCGAACCGGAGCCAGCCCCCCAGCTCAGTCCAGGGGTTCGGGTGGCGGCAGAAGCTCCACCGGAGCTTCTGCC
>ML685851.1:1559694-1564965 GCA_007922175.1 Pelusios castaneus | reverse complement strand
GCAGCAATCTAGTGCACTATAGATTAATATGACTTGCTGCACGCTAACCCAATATATAGGCAAGCCCTAAACTTCTAATGACCAGAAGCACATCTTCATTTCAACTGTGTAATCCCATCCACATGAGTGATCTCTTCTGTACATAAGGAATTATCACCTCAGGTGGAAGGTCCTATCTAAAAGAGTGTATTTTCCTACCAGTTAAGTTACCTCTCATCATGAAATTTGACTTCTGCAACAGGAGGATGAAGGAGAGTCCATGCAGAGGTGGACCACTATACATTACCTTACATCTTCAGGCACAGTTTTACAAACAAGGAGTCCTGTGGCACTTTTAAAGACTAACAAATTTATTCATCGCATGACGTTTTGTGGAGAAAATCCCACTTCGTCAGGCGCTTTGAAGATCCGCATCTTCAGAGCATCTGACGAAGTGGCATTTTCTCCCACAAACGCTCATACGATAAATAAATTTTAGTCTTTAAAAGTGCCACAGGACTCCTTGTTTGTTTTTGCTGATCTAGACTAACACGGCTACCTCTTTGGAATTAGACACAGTTTTGTGTCTCTTTGCCACTCCAGTTCTGCAGCTGTGGCCTGAAGGTGGTCTGTTGGTCATTCTCCTACTGTGGGCTGCCTTCACTGGGTGTATGTATATACCATACTTGGCATACATTTATTTGTGCAGTAAAGTGGGTAACATACATCCAGTCTTGTTTGTCCATAGTTAAAGGTTTCAAATTCAAACTTGATACTAGATTATGCTAGGTGTGATCTTCCAATAATTAGAAGATTATTTCATTGGGTTTTTTTTCATTATTTGAGTCATTCTTTTCTTAATTAGGCAATATTTTCTTGCTTGTCTCAGTTTTTTAAAAAGCTCAAAATGGTATTAATGGTCATGAAGGTGAGCAAAAGGAGAAAAGATATAGTGCAAATGGTTAAAAAGAAATGTTTTCATATGCTGTAAGTTACCATTCAGTTTTTTCATTGTTGAACTGAAACCACTGATGTCTCTTCAGAGTCTAAGGTGCTATTGGCACACACCTGATGACAACATTCTAACAATAGAGAGTCTGAGATCCTCGAATTTTGACCTTCAGCCTGCACACACTTATTCTTCTTGAAATATACTTCACTTGTTGCTTTAAATATAAAGATAGCTATTGCATGAGGTACCCATGCATATTAAAAGCTGTGAGCAATTCATTGTGGTGATACATACAGAATGCAAAAGTTGAATTAAAAATACAGGTTAATGCCGTGAGTGTACCTCCTGAGTTTTTCCCCCAGCACTTTTTCTGTATTGTAGACCTGTCAGGCATGATAATCACTCATGGAACACTTTGAAAAAAGGAGGAGGGTTTTGATATAAAACATTTGGGAATTAACTTTAGGATTGTTTTTCCCTTTTTCTTTAACATTGATTAGCATTTGTTGTTGTAAGAATGGTGTGTTTGTGACTTAAAATCGACTTCAATTTCAAGAGTTTCCATTGATTACCCATGTCAAATTAAATAATAACTTTAGCTGGCTTGCAACAGAAATTCTTTTGCTTACTTATTAGAAAAAAAATCTTTTTTAAAAAGTAAATGTTGATTAATAGTAACATAAAAATGGCTGGTTTTTGTCTACATTACATCCGGTTTTCTCATATGTTTCAAGGTACATTTGAAATACCTTTTTAAAAAAAAATCAAGTTTTTATTGTTCCATACAGCAGTATGAAACTAGCATGTTAGAGTGACTGCTTAGCACCGAACAGACAGGCATTTTATGAAGATTCTTGCTAATGTGAAAGTATATCAACAAATTATCCTTTTACAGCCGTAACTTTGTAAGTATGAACCTGCTGTAACATGACAGTGCTTTGACAGACATTATGTTGTCTTCATAAAACGAAGAAAACATGGTGGAAAACAGTACATTTTTTAAAATAATGTGGTCAATTCCTTTCTATTTCGTGTTGAAGTTTTCTCCTATCTGAACACAATCTGTTACAGTTCAGTCACACAGACCTAATGCAAATTAACCATTGGATGCTTGACACTTTTCCACTCCTGCCAGTCAGATGCATTTGGGAGTGGGGAAACTGTGTATACAAGATGGGTGTCTCTGGTTCTCTAAGACAGTGGCTCTCAACCAGTGTTTTGGGGGACATTACTGTGTTGCCATACAGTGGTAAGTGTGTCATGGAGAGCCAGGGAGATGGCTAGATTCAGCTGAGGATTGGGGGGGGGGGGAGTGCTGATGTGTCTTTTAGGGTCATGATATGTTGCCATGCTTGGCACAACCCGCAAAAGGTTGAGAAGCACTGCTCTAAGAGTTGCAAAGATGGGCTTTTAAATATATTTTTACAAAAAACACCCTAGAAATACATTATATCAACAACCCTATTGTGTAACATTAAAATAACGTTAGGAAGAGTTAAAGGAATATATCACCAAGGCTGGTGGCTAAAAATTAGAACTACCTTATTCCAGAAATGGCTCTTAATTTTCACACATGATCTGTGCACACAATCATTTGTGTTTCTAAAACAGGATGTGGGCAAGCCAGGAAGGTAGGTACAAGTGTAACTCAGTTTGCGTACGAGCTAGATTCTTGCATGATGAAATAATTATGCATGCAAAATTGGGTGTGCACAGTTAGGGTATATCTACCGTACAGTTAACACCCACAGCTGGCTCCTGTCATCCGACTTGGCTGTTTAATTGCAGTGGAGCCTTTGGGCTCAGGAACTGTCACCCTTCATGGGCTCCAGTTTGAGTCCAAATATCTAATACCACAGTTAAACAACCCTGTAGCTCTAGTTGGTTGACCTGGGCTACCAATGGGTGTTTAATTGCTGCGTAGGCATACCCTTAGAGATCAGGTTGAGATCTCTTTTAGAAAAATAATGTTTTTACAACCTGTGCTTCTGTGTTAACCTTTATCAACAATATAAATTAGCTAGATTTTCTCAAGCAGTCCTTTATAACAAAGCATATGCTCCTTGAAGCATGTCTGACAAGAGTTGCTCAATAAATAGAAAGTAATATGTATTATGGGAGTGAATTTGGTAAAGGCAGCTTGAAGCAAAACAGTTGTTAAAAATGTGTGTTTAAATATTCAAAAAAAATCTTTCTGCTGCCAGTGAATGCTACTGGACAGTGTGAACGTGATCAAGGCGTCCATGTCCCTTACTCCTCCTGATTTAATTTACACTTCAGGAAAGGTCAGGACTGCAATCTCCTCTTGTCTATAAAAAACATTTGTGCTTCTCACAGAAATCATGAGCTGGCCGTCATGTGTTTCTGTAGCACTTCCTCACTGTAACATTAATGTTCAGACAGTTTGTTGAGCAACCATAAAACAAATTGCAAATGCTTAATCATTTGACAGAGGTCTGAAGCAGCAATACAAGACATTAACTAAGGTTTGTTTTTTTCTTGTTATTTTCAACAGGTGGAGGTAAAGCCATATGTGTTGGATGACCAGATGTGTGATGAATGCCAGGGTGCACGATGTGGTGGAAAGTTTGCTCCTTTCTTTTGTGCCAATGTCACTTGCCTGCAGTATTACTGTGAGTTTTGCTGGGCAAACATCCATTCTCGTGCAGGTCGTGAATTCCATAAGCCATTGGTAAAGGAGGGGGCTGACCGCCCACGTCAGATCCACTTCCGCTGGAACTAAGCATAGTGAACCAGCATCTACATAAGGAAAGAAGGGTGCATGTGGCTTACTGTGTTTGAGGATACTGACATGCAGGAGAAATAAGTGCATTCTTCTGCTTTTCACCCCAGCTATCAATACATGCATCTTTATCAGCAGCCAAAACACTACAAGCCTCTTGTTTTTCACCAAAACCCTACATCTCAGGCTTACTAATTTTTGTGATATTTTCATGTTAAAATAAAATGTTCTTTTGTATTTTCTCCAAGTTATTTTTATATGTAAAGTTAAAATTAGATATGAGAATGTTTTTGCGTAGGGGCACACAGTCTGCTGCTATATTTAGTGGGTGAAGCGTGCACTTATTTCTAAACAAGGGTTTTTAACTTCAAGATCTGCCCCAGTAATTTACCAAAGGTAGCAAAATAGTGAAGATGGAATATGTCTGCTACAAAAAGCTTATTTTTATTGTTGTTGCTATTTTCAATGTATACATAAACTAAAAATTAGGGTTGATTTTTGCTCTCCATTTTGACTTGCAAGAAATAATACCTCAAGATAATCTGATTTATTAGCTATTTTTAAACACTTTTAATCACAAGCTGTATTAGCTATGCTGCTATATAGGTGTTATGTGTAATGTCACCTATTAATACGGGATTGAAATGTTTGAGACACTGCATTACAGATAAAATGCAGGCAGCACAATATGGCCTAAACTGCCATAGTTTTAGAATGTGAAAAAAACTGCATGTTTACTTACCTGTATACACCATATGCATGCACTAGAACTGTAAATTAACAAGAGGTGAGTTATTGCAAATGATCAAAAAAGCTCTCTTGAATCTAGATAGCATGAGCAAATTACAAAATTTGTTACAAAAACAAACCTGCATGCATTATTGTGACTCAAGTTTAAAAAAAAAAAAAAAAAAGTCCATGTGTACAATATGCAAATTAGTTTTAGATTAGAAAGTGCAGCCATTTTGTGACCTGGTCGGTAGTGGAATTCGATTTATGCAGACTGGATGTAATATTGTATTCCCTGTGCAATTTTGTGACGTGTGGTTCTAATTAATGTGGAGTGATGTAGTATAGACATGAGTGGGAGTAAAAAGCTAGAATTTTTTTTAACACATTAATTTAAACCCCCTTGATTGTTCATGGTTAAGATTTCCTCTACAAACCAAAGATGGCCAGCACACTGCTAACCAGTCACCAAATGTAAAACCCTTACAAAATACATTTTAAAAAAATACTTATATAAGAATGAATGCATTATGCTTTAGTAATTAAATCTAAGTAAAGTCAAAATGGAGATGGTGTAATATACAGTCGGCTAGTTGCATAACAAACTAAATTTTACCTTTAAGACAACAGTGAAATCTGACTTTAAAACTTGCTTACATGTATGACCTGTGTGCATTGTGGTCTTCTGTCAAACTGGGGTCACTGTTGCATGAAACGTAGCTACTTGACAGTCAAGTATAGTGTTTTTATTTTGATGAAGGAGTTCTAGTTATGACCTTGCTTGCTTGCAAATTTTGGGGGGAAAAAATAGTTTGGACAAAGGCAATATTTAATACATTTTTGGTACTGAACCCTAATAGGAAAAATC
>ML685851.1:1439694-1554694 GCA_007922175.1 Pelusios castaneus | reverse complement strand
TCTCAAGAACCAGATCCTGTGCTCCACTTAGGATTAAACCAAGAATTGCCTCAACCTTTCTGGGTTCCACCACTGGCTGCTCCAACAAGCAGTTACTAATAGTGTCTAGAAATTTTATCTGCATTTTATCCTGAGGTAGCACGTATTGAGTCAATATGGGGATAAATGAAATTGCCCCTTATTCTAGGTTGTTCTGTTTTTGTAGCCTCTCTAATCTCTCTGAGCATTTCACAATGAAGTAACTCAAGCAGTCACCACCCTTCCTCCTTAGCTAATTTATATGCAAGAATCTACGGTGGCCATGACTTGGTGGTATGAGGGGGACTAGACACATAGCAAGAGTTTTTATTGGTTACTTATCTGGCCTTGCTGTCATTGCTCTTGAAGTGTCTGTCTGTGTAATAGTTTGGCCGTCAGTCCTTTTAAAGGATCCTCATCGTTCTGTTCTTTAGCCATTGAGGCAGCAATACAGGTGCATCCCTTCAAGCAAAGACCCTGGGACTTCGAGCTCTCGCTGCTCACCCGTCACTAGTGAAACTGCCACTAATGCCAGGCCCAGATTAAGGGCCGCCACTGTGAGCTCTCCCTAGCCTGGGACCCCCACATGGGGCCCCTGCCTGGGCCAGCACTGGGAGGGCCAGATGCCATACTCCCACCCCACCCCATGGCCAGCTGGGCCACCCTGGGGGGTGCGGTGGGCAGGCCCTGTTCTCTCTGCTCCAGGGGTGCAGGCAGGGGCGGGGCGGGGCTAGTTGGAGCACAGTGTGGCTCCAGTGTGGCTTTCCAGGACCTGGGGTAGGCCATCCTGCATGTCAGCCTACCCTGCCCTTGGGGGTGGAGCAGCTGACCCAGGGGCAGGGCAGAAGTACAGAGCCTGGCCTCCAGCCCAGGGCTCCCCCACCTCCAGCACAAGAAGGGCAGGAGCCCTCCCTCTCCCAGCACCTCCCCCCTGGTGCTATGGGGAGGCTGAGTGGATTGGGGGGCTGGAGCTCAAGGCCCCCCCTTCAGCCTCTATAGCCCCCACATTAATCTGGCCCTGACTAATGCAGCCTTTTAAACCAGTAAATCATTTATCAATTAAGTTCACATTGATCAGAACTCTGATTGCTTTGTGCTGCTCTGGTAATGCAATGTTGCTGTAAGCCCAGGTCAGAACACCACAGGGCATGATTTTCATTGTGAGACAGACACAAGAAAAATGGATTGAACAAAACGTGCAACCGTATGCGGTCTTCATTGATCTAAGAAAAGCATTTGACATGCGCAGAAATGACCTCTGGAAAATATTAGTGAAATTTGGCTGGCCCACTAAATTTGTGAACATCAGTCATCACTTCCATGAAGTCCATCAAGTACTATCCAATGGTGGCCTCTCCAACACATTTCTCCTATTTAATAGGGTGTGAAACATAACTGTGTATGCACTAGTCTTTGGTCTCTTCTTCACAGCTGTTCTCCATTACATAGCTCATAATCTTCTAAAGGGGATCTACTTGAGGTAAAGAACAGATGGAAAACTCTTCAAACCCAAGGTTTATTGCAAAGATAAAAATCCTTGAAGACTTTTTAGCATATGATTGTGCTTTATTATTCAGTCATAGTGAAAGTAACCTAGTTTATTCTTGTCAGGATATCAGAGACAATTAAAAAGTTTGGAGTCACTATCAATCTAGAAAAAAAATTAAGTGCTCTTCCAACCAGCCTCATTGACCACCACTTGAGCCAAACTTTATCAGTGATAGTACAAAACTAAAGAATGTCAATCAAAGGGTGCTCAGTGTAAATGTTGCAGAGATAAAAATCACAACTTGTGACATAAATGTTTGTAACTTCAAGCACACAGAGAAGGACAGATTGGAGTGGAGAGCATCTGTTGCTAAAGGTTGTAAACATTAAATCAAAGACAGATGCAAAAAAAAAAATTGGAAAAGGGCCAAGGATCATGCCAAATGTTCATTGGTAGATCAATGCATGATCATGAGCCTCCTAGATTGGACTATACAACCATAAGAGAATATATGAGATGCCATGACATTGTTGAATATGTCTGTAACTTTCCTATCTTCAAAGCGTCTGACGAAGTGGGATTTTCTCCCACGAAAGCTCATGCGATTAATAAATCTGTTAGTCTTTAAAAGTGCCACAAGACTCTTTTGTCTTTCTACAATAGACTAACACGGCTACCCCTTTGGAATTTGAATATGACTGACAGCCATACAAGATAATGAAAGATGTGAGTTATCTACCATAACCATCAGAATACATTTGTGTATTTGAAAAGTGACATTCACTCTTTATATCAGAATTATTTCTGAAAAGTCACTACCATAAATAAAGCTCACCTATTTGCAGAGGATGCACACCAAGCCTATACATTATTTAATTCCTACATAAGCACTAAAAACCAAGCTTAATTGAGACTTAAGTAGTACATGGCCCTTGTGCACAGGGTTGAATTTTGCCCTAAAAATTAGTGTCATTGTAACCCATATGCCTAAAAAAGGCTATCTCTTTAAGAGACCTACTGAGGGTGGGTTACTGTTGCTGGGCAAGTTAGCTACCCACAACCAGAAACTTCTGAAAGTAGGAGTGGTAGCATTTTGAGCATGCTCCATAGGGTTCCCTGCTGGTGTGATCTGGTGTGGTCAGAGTCAGGTCACATGAGAGCAGCAGTCTGTGCAGATAGCAGGCAGGAGCTGCTTTGAGAAGGGATCATATGCTCAGTTGTCATAAGAGAAGCTCAGCCAGGAGTGAACAACAAGATGTTTTCTACCTCCTATAGAGTCTTCTGCAACAGACTTTGGGCACATGCATATGGGACTGAGGGCTGGTTAACCACAGAGCGGACCAGATGGCGCTGGTTCCAAAGGAGAAGGAAAAGCCTGCATGGAATTCTACAGAAGATTTCTGCAATGAGAGAGAAGAGATCAGCTATTTCTTGCCAGTCAAGCCTCTAGACTTGGACAAAGACTGTAGCTGAGAGTTGGGTGAACTCCATCTGGACTTCAGGACTCTTGGGTATCTTTCCTGCGGGGTTTCGGTAGGGATTGTTCTGTTTAATTGTATTTTGTTTTCTTAGGATAAGGTTTATTTAGTTAGCTAATAAAGTTCATTGTTATGTTTGCTTTTAGTAGTATTTTAATGTGGGAGGGTAACTTGGAGCAATCTTTGCTGAGACTCCCATACAGACTGGATCCTGGGTCTCCAGCTGCTTTCTCCACAGGGATTGGGGTTTATTTCTGGGAGGCACTGAAGAAGGGCAATTGAATTAATTTTAGCTCACCCGAAGGTTGCATCATGTTAATTTAGATTATCTCTGTAACTTCTTGTTTTCCATTAGAACACAGTTCTCTAAAGCTAATATTTTAACTAGTTCTGTAGAAGGAGTGTAGGAAAGCTCACATGAGCAGAATGCATCTGGGAACTTGAGTAGTTCATACTGGGTCTAAACACCTCAATATATCAAATGAATAATACTTACCTAAAAGTGTTTTGCCCTGTAGGATAATAGTGTCTCCTTAAGTGGAAAGACAACAAAGTCCTGTGGCACTTTTAAAGACTAACAGATTTATTTAGCGCATGAGCTTTCGTGGGAGAAAATCCCACCTCGTCAGAGGCTTTGAAGATGGGAAACTTACAGAATGGGAGGAAATTAAATGCAGGGAAGTGTATGACATAGGATCAGATCAGGCTGTGAATACAGTTCTCTTTGCACTGTAATAATGCTTTCAGCTAACCTTGTCTCTATAGACAAATCCTATACAAAAAATTTTGATTGAGCTAGAGTCATAAATAGAGATCAATTGTCTAAGGAAAAAAGGAATTATTGTTGAAGTTTATTATTTTAAAATAGTTTGAAATGTAGGAAATTCAAAGGCGAAGATAACATCATCAAGAAAAGAAATATTTGGAAGTCTGGAAACTCAGTAATAAGCTTCCACAAAGAACTTTAACTTTCTTTCTGTGTCCTATCACACTTAGAAACATTTGTGATGTAAAATCACATCTGTGGCAACTATCACAACTGTATTCCAATTTTTTCTCATCTGTCCCAGCCTGTGGTATGCAGTAGATCGGCTCATAATTTAGTTTGTTTTGGAGAATGATGTACTCTGTAGTCTGCACTCATTATTTAACTAGTGGATGGTTTAGCGTGTATAAGTGGTTGTGGCTGTGGCTGTGTCTAGGTCTGTCTCAACAGAGAATTAAGAAAATATAGTAGTTCTTTTACTCTGCATAGGCTAGATAGATTTGACTTGATCTAATTTTTGTTAGACTGGGTGGTTGATTATGTTGGAATGGTAAGTAAGGATGGGTGTTTGGAAAATGTATAAACAGAGGATAAAATATGATCAGTTTTGGCTTGACTTGACAAAAATCTTTTGTGATAGTCTGGGCAAAAGGTCTATTTTAAGAATTCCATTTGATCTTTTTTAACTCTATTTCTGACTGTAACCTTCAGTGTGAATTAAAACAAGAAGACAGATTGTCTGAGGATTTGAAACAAGACCATCAAGGGCCATCAATAATTGAATATCTCTTCCCTGGCAGGACAACAGTGGCTACTAACCAATGACTATTGACTTGCTAATGCTTCGTAACAAGCAATGGCTCTTTAATAACCATGGGAAGGAGAGGGAGTTGGGGGTGGAAATGCCTCAGGGGTAAAAAAGAGAAGAAAAGGTGTTACAGCCTGCTCTTGGGAAAAAAGACATTCTGGCAATGAAGGATACATGATGATTAGAACAAGAAGACTGGGCAGGGACAGGAGGGACCTGGACCTCTTCCTCCACAAAGGATGTTAATCAAGATCCAAAAAACAAATTAGGATGGGTGTGGACACTGAAGAGAGGGATTTGCATGCAAGTGTTAATTTTTTTCCCCACAGGTATATACCTCTCTTGTACTTCCTAAGAGTAAAGTGTGCATGCTTCAGAAATTCTTTTGCAAAGACAGTGCATTCCCTGCTTTCACTGTGTGGTTCCTGAAGTGTTAAACTATATATGGGAGAGCCTACGTGGATGGGATTCTAGAGAATGTACGTAAGTTACTGGCGATGCCTGAGAGGGGTTCAATATTGGCCTAAGGCAGTTGGGCACTTGAGCTCCACACCCTAAGATGGGGGACCAAGCAGGGGGTCTGCACCCTGGGAGTGTGTCACGGAGGACAGACTTAGACTATGTCCACACTTCGTGATAAGGGTGTGTGATGGGGGTTCAGAGGGTTGGGCAGTCTAGTCATTTGTATACCTGATTTCCAGACCCTTCTTTGTAAGGGTGGTAGAGGTGCCTGCTCCTAACCAAAAGTTGGGAACCTTCAGCTTTCCACCCTCATTTAGGCCCTTCCTCTCCACTGGCACTCATCCCAGGGCCCCGTGAGAAGCAACACGAGCGGGTCCTCCTTTCAGCAAGTCTAAATTTGCTTCCCTATGCTACTTCCTACCAATAGTTCCCTTCAGTGTGTGGTGTGGCCCCTATAGCCCAAACAGCCAGCCACATATTCACAAATAAATAAAAGGAGTCCAAAGAAGCAGGGCCGTGCAGGACCTGCTGGTTTTCAAAGGGGGTGGTGTCTACAGAAAGCTCAGGGTGTTACGTGCTTTGTGGTCCCCTCTAAGGCTCAGCCTTCATCTGGTTCCCTGAAGGATTTCTTTCTCCCATCCACCACTCTTCGCCTGAGCTTGAGAGCTCTCTTTTAATCTGCCCCTCCAGCTGGAGTGTGTTCAGCAGACCCAGAGAGGTGTGGCTAGCTGGGCCCAATATTATCTTTTAACCTCTTTGGGCCCAGTGGGATTTGTATAACCCCTCACAGGGTGTGTTTCTGGACACATACTCAGTGGATTGATGAGAGCTCCGTGGCTATAATAGCATAGTGCAGCATGGGGTGTCCATACGAGGTATGGCTAATTCACACCTCTGCTGCTGTTACCTGTGTCATTGCAGCTATCCAATTTATATCTGTGCTAACTTTCATCAAGCTATTGTGAGTATGTGTACGTGAGTCAGGGAATCACACCCCTAGCTCATAATGGAGACATAGCCTTTGGGACTGTCTGGACACTGCTCAGACCCAGTGAGTATAGCAGACACGTGGGAGCCGAAGGCTGGGTCCAGTACAGAAACCAAGTGACCAGCCGCACAATGGTGTAGCTAGGATGTCTGGTGCCCGAGGGCCAAGCCCACATCTGGGCTCCCCCAGGAACTTCATGCCACCCCATGCCTTGCAGTCTCCTCCACACCGGGCAGGAGCAGGCTTCAGTCCCACCCCCAGGTGTCCCAGGAAGGGGGGACCTGTAGAGGCCAGGCCTCCAAACCCCTCTGAAGGGCTGTAGCGGGGCACTGGGCCAGGCCGGCACCAGTGCCAGATTAGAAGGGTCCCAGCCCGGGCTGCCTACTTTCAGGGTGCCCCCACCATCCCACTATGTGGGCCAGACTGGCAGTGGGGTGGCTGCAGCCCCTGGTGCTGGAGGGGGCCAGTTCAACACTGAGGGGTGAAGGCAGGGGCCAGAGGTTGCCCTCCATCCACTGCTCTCCACACAGTGTTCTGGCCCGCCCCACCCCGGCTATGGCTGGGGTGCACCAGCATGTGGCCGGTGCCCTGCAGGGCCTGGGGTGGACCATCCCGCCCCCTGGGGTGGACCAGCTGACTGTGGAAGGGTGGGCCGGAACTCTGCCCAGAGACCAGCAGAGGGAGAGTGGCCTCTGGCCCTGGCCCACCCATCCCTACACCATTGAATGGGCCTCCTCCAGTGCCAGGGGCCATTATTGCCCCACTGCCACTCTGGCTCATGCAGAAGGCGCCGGGCGGCACCCTGAAAGTGGGCAGCCTGGACCAAGGTCCCTTTAATTTGGTTCTGGTGCAGGGCTGGTCCAGCACCCTCCCTCCGCCCTCCCCCCCTCCAGCCCAGTGCCCAGGATGTTGGCTCCCCACTGCCTCCAACCTCCTCCTCTCCCTTCCCCATCACTACGCCACTGCATCCACCCAGGGGGAATCAGCTAAGCCTGTAATAGCTGTATCAGTGGACTGTAGGAGGAGAACGCTTGGAAGAATGTTTGTGATTTTTAATATATAGCTTTAATCCTGACATTTGAAACTTTTTTAATGCGTGCGTGTGATAAATGAATGAGTTTGAGCCCAGTAGCTTTGATGCATGATTAAGGATACTTTTTGAAAAGAACATAACTTGCCCGTGGCAAATTAGAGTTAAACAGCCTAAATTACTTTTTATGTGTTTGTGCCTGAATCTCTCCTTTGAAATGTCTAAAAATCTAAAATGCAGGAAAAGGATCATTATTTTTCAAAAAATGCCAGGCAAAGATCCCAGCGGTGAAGATAGCCGGGCGGCTATTTGTTGATTTTTACATCCGTTTGGGTCCTCCATCGAGGTCACATCTAAATGAGCATGTTTATAGAAAAAAAGTGGGAGAGAGTGCAAAGAATATTCCCTATGAAGCTTAACGTGCGGGGCTCGATCCACAGCGGAACTAAATTGATGTAGCTCCACTCGCTTCAAAGGTGTTACACCACTATGTTACACCACTATATGCCCGCTGAGTATCTGACCATTGCATATAGCTCTCAGCATGTCCCTGCTTGAGTATAGGAATTAATTTCATGTACATTTCTTGTCCTCCCTCCCTATGCTGTATCCCATCAGCACAGGGTGACATGCTACTACATCACTTCGTGGCACTGAGACATGTTATAATTGCCACCAAAACTGAGGAGTGCTCCCACGGCTTGAGTCTACTTTATCCATTGCTGAAGGTCCTTTGGTCTATTTGCTCTGTATATCCTTCACCCATCTTGCATGTGACACACAAGATGAAGAGCTCATCGGTGATGGATGCTCTGCCCAAAACTGAAAAAGCAAGAAGTGTACTGATGTGTTCCATGAATTCAAAGAAGAAATTACATACTTCTGGCCTAAGCAAAAAAACAATATTTCTGGCCTACAGCAATGAAGAGTAATGAAGAGTAATGAAGCAATGTATATTCATTCAAGAAAGAGCACTTTCCTATATGCAATAAGCAACCTGTCTTCAATATATAATCAAAATTAATGTTGGACCCATGAGTTAAATAAAATGGCTGAGAACAAAACTCTTAGTAACATCTTTTCATTGTGTTCCTGACAACTTTTGTGATTGACTAAATCAAGTGCCCAGTTATGTTGTTTGTTCACAATGCCAATGAAACCACGAATTTGACAATCAGTAGAAATAAAGGTGCCGTGAACGATAGAGCATAAACAAAGGAGAGCAGTAGGTTTTATTTCTTCCTTTAGATCCTGGCAATATTTTCCTTAACTTGCTAGAGAAAACTGCTGATGAGTGAGGCAGCATCCCTCACTTGACTTCTGCAGGCGCAGTGAACTACAGAACAGACTACTACACACTGAACTCTGGGCTATCTTTCTGTGCAATGGAAACACCACTCTCATTAGCTCACTAGCCCAGTTCTTAATGGAATAGTTTGTTTTGCAGTTCACGTTCCTAGTGAACACTCTTATTATCACTAAGGTGTGAGTCACTACAGATGATTATTTGATACTCGCTTTCTACCAAAACTTTTGCTCCTCATTTATTCTTAATTTAAAAGTGCTAGGTTTGGAGACTGAAGACCATTATTTTTCATTCTGTGGCCATTCTTGGCAAGCTAAAGGGCAGCTAATGACCATAATGCATCCTGAGTGTTTCTGGAATGAGCTCATTTCTTTAATATATTTTGAACCAGTCACATATTCATAAATATGAAGTTGGAGACTTCAAATATCATTTTAGTTCTCTTTTATAAAAAAAAAAAAACTTTTAGTGGCAAAGATGGTTGGAGTTTTCTGTAATAACATGCTGCATCATAATTTGCTCCTATTAATTCCCCCAAAGATTTCAATGACCTTCATAAAGTTAAATCTGATGGAATTGACATATTTGCTTTAGAAGATGCTGATCAATATCTATTTTGTTAGCCAATATGGTTGTCTGCTGCTACAGTGATTTATTTCAGTTTGTTGACTGAAGGTGGTTGAATGGTTGATAAGAATACTAAAAATGGCAAGGGTTAATACATTCAGATGAGGTTGTCATTTTATTACCAGAGAGCAGTGAGTGAAGCACAGCCATTTAATTAACCTAGTCGCAATGAATTTCAAGCAACATGCAGTTAACACTCCATCTATTAAAACTGTGAAGCAGATGGTAGTGAACAGTTTTGTCAGCCATAAATAGGATACCAATTTAAATTATTTGCTGCACTGGATTTTATAGGATAAAATTATCTTGAAATTACATGGTGGGATATTTAATTATCTAACTCTTTCTTTTAAAATGTATGTAACAGAGAAGGTTCTTTTTGGTGCAGTGGTAGAAAACTCAATGCCTTCCTGAAGTTTCAGAACCTGAAAGCTGGAAAAATAAGCCAAACTGTGGTCAATTGGTTTTGCAGCAACCATGTAATGCCTATAGTAGGGCATTTTCTTCCTAACCCAGGGTGATTAACTTACATTGAAGCACTTGATACTAGCTTGTGTAACTGTTGTGGAGAGTCTCAATATTCGTATAAGTACTAATACTAGTTAACCTTCGAAAGGCAACATTTTAATACACTGGCACATTCTCTTTTGCTCTAGATAAATGATTGTGATAAACATTACATTTAACATTTTCCCTTCCACTTCACACCTTCAAAATGAATTATGCTATCATGTGATTGTATACAGTTTTGCAATGCTACTACACTACTACGTATTTCAGGCACGAGGGCTCTTGTGCAATGATGCATGTAGTCATTTTCTATCAAATGAACACTAGTTCTGGCCTCTCTAGAGGGAACGATGAGTTAAAAAGCCAGATATGGAACAGGACAGCTTTGTTGGCGCTGCCGAGTGTCACTAACGCCGCAGAGTTCTTGATGTTTTGGAGCTGCTGTTCTCGGAGCTCCCATGTTAGCTGCACTAGCAGACAGTGCAGCATGTTGATTCAGAAGACCTTGTTGTTGCTCATAAAGAGAGACCACAGGCTTGGTTCGACGGCAAAGGCACTTGCCCAGGTTTATTGTCAACAAAGCATTGTCTTAGAGCCCCGTGTGAGCTACAGGTAAGCTACCGTGGTCCATGACAAGGAACCAGTTCAATCAAGACACCAGAATGCTACCTCTAGATGAGCAGTAAGATGCCCCTCTGGTGTGCCAAAGGAAGGGGTTCGTTTAGGAATACCAGTCTGTGGAAATAAACACTGAGGCACGGTCTCAGAGCAACCCTCTTTATTGGAAATGAAACGCTTACCCAGGTGAGGAGAAGCCACAGCATGGTCGCCAAGCGGACTGCAAAAGAGAGGGGACCCAAGGGTTCCTGGCACCTCACAGTCAAGCCGGATACTGATGGTCCGTGATGACTTCTCAGGGGCTACAGCCAAACCCACTGCTCTTTATACCCATGGGACGGATGCTGTGCCAGGGCCGTAGGCTCCCCCCATATTTGGTAAAACTGCATTAGCTTTAGCATTGATTGACTGTTAGTACATCTCTAGCTGGACTACACAGGTGAGAGGAAGTATGACGATGGCCTGCGTTCTTACACAAGTGCTTGCAACGGTTACAGGAAATGTTTTCAACAGCTACCAGCCCCAGCAATTCTCAGAAATGGCATGCAGTTGCTACTTTATGGTGGCTGCGCGTAGGCCAAGAAGAGCCTGGCCCAGCCTTATCGCTACTCGCGTCACAGAGTCTTCAGGCCGGATCGGCCTACGCACCACGCCCTCCCATGACTGCTCCTTTTATACAGTGATGCCAACAAGTTCTGTATTACAATCTGCCCTTATACCGTCCGCCTGCTAGTTGGAACAAAACATCCTCATCCATTACCCTATCCCATCCTTGTTTTATGAGGGTTCAGTGTGTTCTTGCGCCATCTCTTGGGGATTTCTTTCTCTAGCTACTTGAGAAATCTGTGTGTTCTTGTACAATCCGCTGAAGTCAGGAATGTGCTTACTTGGTTAGCTAACACCGAGCATGTTTCTATTTTGCCAACGTCAGGCCTATGCTGCTTAACAGCCTCTAGCTCATACTTTTAGTTAGGCCAAGGCCTCCAGCACGGCCCGTATGAGTTCTCACATGCTTTTGGAACTTATCGATTATTTATCCACATTGTTGCTGTTGTTACATAAAGTCCAATATAGCAAAACAGCCGAAAAGGAGCAGAGAAAGTAGCTCTCTTAAAATCCTTTGCCTCACAATTGTGCGTGAATTTCATTTCCTAGTTAAGAAGCAAATATTATACCTGTTTCTGTTTGCCATCAGAATGCAGACATGGGAGAGAAAGCCTTAGTCTATAAAGCAGGTAGGTCACTGAACTTGAGAAAATGCTGTACTTCCAGCAGAATTTGAGAGGAAGAAAGACAATTGTCTTTAAAAGTCCAAAGAAAATAAAGCTGTTGGTCTCATTGAGTTCTGCATTTACTTTCTCCTTGCTGAAAGTGCAACTTGGCAATAACAAAGCGCTGTCTTCTGTGAATAAGGTTCATTAAACTGACAGAAAAGTAAAGGCTGTGCATTTCTTTATTTGAATGACTCTCTGAGACTGTCTCCTTAAAGAGCAGCACAAGACAAGGGTGTCCTCTGCCACCTTCTTCTGATTGCTCTGCCCATTGAGCCGCTTGCCATAGCTATAGAGTCTCCAGAGATTCAAGGCATCACAATCCATGACTAAGGACATAAAATTGCTCTTTTCACAGATGAAATCCTGCCTTATTTCAGTAAAACACAAGTCTCTATTCAATGCACTAAAGAAGTGTTCTTAGAGGATTGTAGCTCTATATCTGGTTTTCATGTAAATATGACTAAATCAGAGGCCATTTCTTCAGCAATCATCTAGCAAGAGTCTTTGACTTCCTACGCCAATGGCTCCCTGAGGATTCACATATCTGGTGGTACAAACCTCACCTAATTTAAGTAAACTAATAACACAATCTACAATTCTTTTTAACATTCCTTCCATCAAGAAGGCAAAGACGACATAATATGCCACTATCAATGGGTGCGTCTACACTGGCAACTTAGGTCGACTTAAGGACGCATCCACACTGGGCTTTTATTAAGTTGACTTAAGCGCTTCCTTAGGTCGACTTAATAACACCACTGCTGAAGGTCGATTTAAGCCTTAAGTTGACTTCTTAAGTCGACTTCAAGCCAGTGTGGATGGGGAATAGCGCTAAGTTGACCGTATTAAGTTGACTTAAAGCCAGTGTGGACTGCTATGTCTACTGTTAAGTCGACTTAACAAGGTCAATTTAAAGTTGACTTAAAGTTGACCTTGTTACGTCGACTTAACAGAGTCGACTTAACTTTACAGTGTAAAGTGTAGACATAGCATATGTTTGGCTGAATCAAAATATTATACACAGTATACAGCAAGTTTAAATGGCATGGAAAGAGAGTGAGAATCAGTGTGTTGGAGCTCCAAAGGCCAACAAAAAACAAAACGAAGTTTTAATCTCCCAGAGAACTTTTAGTAATTGGGTAGCTGTGATCTCTCAAACTGGTATGAAGAAACTTAAAACCACTGCCCTATATAGCAAAACGTAAGAGCACCTGCTTACTTTCAGTTTTTCCAACCTGATTTATGATGACCACAGTTTGCTGCCTCAGGAACTCAGACAGTTTTAGGGGCCACACTGCAAATATAGAAAAAGGAAAATCAGATTACATCAGTATAACGCCCACACTCTCATTGACTTCCACACACATCCAGGCTCCTACAATAGGAAGACACTAACTTTAAAAGATGGATGCCAAAGGGTTATCGAGCTTGGAGAGTTCTTCCAGCTTATATTAGTGAACAGTGAATGGCTCAAAATTAAATTTATTCTTGTGTGTGTGTGTGTGTGTGTGTGTGTGTGTGTGTGTGTGTGTGTGTGTGTGGTTATTCACTTCTTTGAAACTGTTAAAGAAGCTCCTGTAGACAGTAGATACTCCTGTACAGTTTCTTTACTGAGAAGCAGCTGCATAATCCAATTCTATGACAATTTACACCAGCTGAAAATTTGCCTTCAGATCTTAGAATACCTGACTCACAGGGGTTCTGTGAGGATAAATACATTAGCAAGTGGGAGAAAAGCTGATGCTATGGTAATGGGGGTCATGCAAGTACCTTAGCTCAGTGATTCTCAACTGCTCTGTTGCAACGCATAAGTGTGCTGCGGCACACGGCTGTGTGTGTCGCCAGTAGCCATCTCACTGCTGAAATAAAACTGCCCAAACCCAGCCCCCCTTGAGAGGTTTTCTTCCTGCGGTGGGGGTTTTCTTTTGGTGGATGGGTTCTTCCAGGGGCGGTGGGGAGTCTTTTCTGGCAGTGAGAGGCTTCCTGTAGCAGCCTGGGGTTTGTGATGCTGCCAGGAGTGTTGGTAACGGTGGGGAGCTTTGATGGCGAGGGGGAATCTTCCAGTGGTGGGGCACTGTGTTGCAGCTTTTGCCAACTGTGTTGTGACACAAAGAAGATTGAGAACCACTGCCACAGATAATCATTGGCAAAAGTATTTGCACATTCTTCTTGGAGCTTCTAGCTGCAGCTGCAATATTTTCCAATAAATGCAGTATTCAGGATGCATAAACTTTATGACTTTCCTTCTGTTTTGAACAAAATAAACCCAGGCATACATTTTAAGATGCTCTAACTCTGAGTATCAGTTGCTCTCACTCATACTTTGTTTATGGAGCTGCTGTTACATGTGCTCCTACGGGGCATTGATCCACCATTTCACACATCCCAGGCTGGCACTTGATTCAGTTTTTAACTCTTCACTAGATGATCCAAAAAACTGAGCCACACGGCCAACTTACTAGTTCTAACATAGGAGTACAGACCACAGTAGTGATAGTGAGAAAAAGGTGAGTGTACCTTAAAAGCCAACATTACACAGATGGCAACATGAAGAGTTTTAACCTTCTGAAAACAGCACACTGGATCAACACTGTCAGAGGGAGCCTCTATTAACAAGGATGTGCACATCAATAAACTGGAATCTTGATTAATAAATGTACAATAGTACCATCATTTTTACTAATAATTCTCATACCTATAGCCCAAGGTTCAGAGTGCTTCAACAGCAACAGCAGCGGGAACTACAAACTGTGGCATTTTGAGAGAACTTCCTGGCTCCAGCAAGAAAGCACCCTCTGCCCTTCCCAGCAGGGACTTTCTGCACTGACTGGAACTGGGAGCATGTGACAGGCAAGCAGAGAGTGGGCCAATGAACTGTAATCTCTGCTTTCTTGCAGGTAGGACCAAAAAGGCCTTAAAGAGCACCCTGAGAGGAGTTTAAATGAGATGAAAGACAATGCTGGCGGTTTGTTTTGGGGATCAGTTATTGTGGGAGTTAGGCGTGGTTTGTAAGAGGGTTGCTGCATTAAACAGCATACCCTCTGCTCTCCCAGTAGAGAGTTCAAGCACTGAGTGAGGCTGGGCACATATGGCAGGCAGAGAGGAGGTGGCCAGACTGTTTATGTTTCCTTGCAGAATAAAACCTTACTCCTGGTGGTTGGTCTGAGTGGGTCTGGTGCGAAGTGAATATATAACACAGAGCACAAAGAGGAGCCTCAGGACCAATTTCCCAAAGTTGTGTAAAATGTCACATGGCCAACTTTCCCATCTTGAACACTTTCATGCTGGGCTAGTCAATTGGCAGAGCTACACTTATCTAACACTTTCCATTAGTAGCTCTCACTGTGCTTTACAAAGAATGTCAGTATCGCCGTAGCCATTTTACAGATGAGAAAACTGAGGCAAAGAAGCCTCCCTGAGATGACCCAGCAAGCTAGTGGTAGGAACAGAACTCAGGTGTCATAATTCCTGTTCACATCTATTCAGAAAACCAGAAAGCCAGCATCAGTGATTGAAAGGGTATGAATGTTTTTTCAAAAGCTCTATGCATTCAGTTAGACAGTTGTTTTAGGATCTTGTGCCATATCAGCTGCCATAGTGCTATGCAAAGTCCACATTGTACAGGGCTGTTATTAATATAAAGAAATAGAGCTATTTTAGGAAGTACGAGTCTAGGTCACCCATTTACTGTTCACAGCTATTCAGATTGGATCAAATCTAGAGTTCCTTTTTTCCCCCTCCAACTCCAGTTAAAATCAGTGGGGGTTTGCTTGAGGAAGGACTGAGAAAAATGAGGAATAGCATGTATCCTCAAGCTAATGAGCGGAGGAGTACAGGTGAGTTAGTCTGCCCCATCCTAGAGCCTTGCTCTGACTGAGCTTCAATGCCCTATGAGAAAAGCAGGAGCTACATGCTCAGTTCTTTCCCCATGAACAAGTTGCTGGGGTGGAGTTGGCTGAACTTGCGAAGGGAAGGAAGCTGCATCCTGAAAGAGGCTGCAGGAAATTATTCCTCCTCTTCCTCTAGCTCTTGGCCCCCATGGCAGGGGAGGAATTGTGTCCTCTAAACCACAATTCCTTCCAGGTGTCTTGTTGGGGCAATACAGCTATCTGCCCCTTATACAGGGCAGAATTTGAAGGTTCAGTCTAGCGTAGAAGGAGGACCTCAGGATTTGGCCCCATTATAAAGCGCTTCTAATGAATATTCCCAATATTTCACAATTATATTTATTTTTGTTTCAAAATGGACATTAAAATATGAACTCTGCCCCAGTTCAAAAACAAACAACGAAGCACGTTTCAAGAGGACAATTAGACACGTGTGTAAAAATGGATGCACTACATAGATCAGCCATGATTTAATTACAAGGATTATCATCCTTATGCTTCAGGGCATATATTCTTCAACAGCTGGGGTTAGGAAGAAATTTCCCCTATGGTACAATACTGCATAATTCAGTAGATTATGATATCTACATCTTTCTCTAAAGCATTCAGGTTTGGCTGTTGTCAGAGACAGGATAAAATGGACCATTGTAGATGGACCATTGATTTGTTCTACTATGGAAATTCCTACTGTAATGAGTCTCTATGAATGAAGGTTTGTTTTTTGTTTTTTTAATTAAAATTGGAATAAGAACAATTTCTTTCTGATTGGCTGGTCTCAGCTGTTAGTCATATAACCAAACAAAGCTACTTAGAGCTCCTGCCTCATGTTGTGTAGTTCATTTTAAATGTATCAGTGAGGTATCTGAAGCCACACGAGGTAGACAATAAAAAGAAATGTGTTGTATGGGGAGACCAGATTTGTCTGTGTCTTTTGAGCATGTGTGAGTGAGTCTAGATAGAATGACCTTCTGGAAGGCTGTCAGGATCCCACAAACTCTTTATACGATTTCCTGATGAAAGGGACAATGTCCCAACTTTATATAGAATCCTCGTCATGGAGGTTCATTAGAGTATGTTGAAATAACAACCTCTTAAAGATCCACTGTTAATGTGCTTAGCTTCCTTCTCAAATTTACCTATTGGTACTTCCCATCACTTGACCTACTTATCTTAAAACATTTATAATCTGATGGGGAACGTCCGAATCTAACGGTCCAGTTTGGTTTGTTTGTTTTATAAATCTACCATTCCATTGCCAAGAAATTAAACAAACAGATGCCACTCTTTTTTGTGGGGCTCCATTAAATACAGTGCCTTATGCACCATCTGCTGTATCTGGAGCAGCAATTAACAGTTACACACTATTCCCAAAACAGTACTGACATCAATTGATGATTCTGGGGTACAAGCAAGTTCTCCTTCTCCCCACCTGGAAAATTTAAATACCTATAAAATGTAATTGGGGTGTAAAGGAGTGGATCTGCTAAGAAGAAAATGAGGAACTGTAGATAATGTTTTTCAATTATAATGAATAAATGTCATTTCTATTCATTAAACATTTAAAGTCAATAATAAGCAGATCCAGCGATAATTACTGGATTTTGATGCGTATGGAAAACCAGTGCTCAAAAGTATCAAATTTTATGCTAGCTTTTTAACTGCGAAGGGAATTAAAACCAATAGTAAAAGGTTCTTTAGCCATATAAATAGGAAGAAAACAAAGAAAGAAGAAGTGGGACCGATAAAAACTGAGGATGGGGTGGAGGTCAAGGATAATCTAGGCATGGCTGAATTTCTAAATAAATACTTGCATCTGTTTTCAATGAGAGTGAAGATGAGCTGGGGGATAGAGGTAGGGAAGCTAATGGGAACGAGGTCATGAAAGTGGAAATTACCATACCTGAAGCAGAAGCCAAACTTGAGCTGCTGGATGCGACTAAATCAGGGGGCCTGGACTATCTCCATCCAAGGATACTGGCTCACGAAATTGCCAGCCCTTTAGCGAGGATTTTTAACGAATCTGTAAACTCAGGGTTTTTACCGTATGACTGAAGAATCGCTAATATAGTTCCTATTTTCAAGAAAAGGGACAAAAATGATCCGGGTAACTACAGGTCTGTTAGTTTGACCTCGGTAGTATGCAAGGTCTTGGAGAAAATTTTGAAGGAGAAAGTACTTGAGGCTGTAGAGGATAACAGTAACTGTGATAAAATACAACATGGCTTTACAAAAGGGAGATCATGCCAGACCAACTTGATCTCCTTTTTTGAAAGGATAACAGATTTTTTAGATAAAGTGAATGCAGTGGACCTAATTTACTTAGATTTCAGCAAGGCGTTTGATACAGTTCCACGTAGGGAGTTATTAGTTAAGTTACAGAAGATGGGGATTATTATGAATATAGTAAGGTGGGTAAGGAACTGGTTAAAAGGGAGACTACAGAGGGTCAGACTGAAGGGTGAACTGTCAAGCTAGAGGGAGGTTTCCAATGGAGTCCCTCAGGGATCTGTCTTGGGACCAATCTTGTTCAACCTTTTTGTTACTGACCTTGGTACAAAAAGCGGGAATGTGCTAATAAAGTTTGCAGATGACACCAAGTTGAGAGGTATTGCCAATACAGAGAAGGATCAGGATACCATACAGAAAGATTGGGAAGACCTTGTAAACTGGAGTATCAGGAATAGGATGACATTTAATAATGGGAAGTACAAGTTCA
Source organism: Pelusios castaneus (assembly GCA_007922175.1). Classification (NCBI taxonomy): domain Eukaryota; kingdom Metazoa; phylum Chordata; order Testudines; family Pelomedusidae; genus Pelusios; species Pelusios castaneus. The sequence goes on along the minus strand of ML685851.1, from coordinate 1,536,717 downwards.
TGCATTTAGGGACAAATAACAAGAATTTTTCCTATAAGTTGGGGACGCATCAGTTGGAACGGACTAGAAAAATCAAGCCCAGTTCTGGGACAATTTCAGTACGTTGTTTGAGATATGACAGTGATCTTTGAAGACCCAAGTCATGAACGGATGGCCAAAGTCAACCTTCAGGTCTTGTGGCAGAGACATCAGCCACTTGTTAAACATGAAATACAGTTTTGAGGGTCGGTAGCAGACACTGAGTAGAATGAGGCCACCGAGCAGTATCATTTCCAGCTCAGCCTCAATCACAATATTAAAGATGAACTGGCATGGGTGGAATCTTTTCTGGGCTGGGCCAGGTGCCTTACAAGACCTGCTCATCAAAATCAATGACCACCTCACCAAATTCTGCCAGGAAAAAGAATGGTCCTCCTGCCTTGTACAACTGTACTAACGCCTCTCTATCTCTACTGGAAATACCTTGCCTGATGCTACACAGCTGTGCCTTCCACTATTGGCCAGCTGTGCTCTTGCCTACTCTTCTGCCAACCCCAATGCCATGACCCTCTGCAGAGACCAATGGGAGATGCTTCCTCCAGCAGAGCTGAGACAATGCAACAGAGACTAAGAGCTGGTGAGACTGAGGGATACAGAAATAGCAGCAACTGTTGATAGACAACAGACAAATGCAAGGTAAGATCTGAATGCCTCACTAAAACTGGACCAAGGCCAGTTTGTTAATGAAAATAAGTAAGCTAGTTTGATTACCTTCCTTCTCTGTTGGACACAGCTATTACTGGTAGCTGTGCCTCTTGAGCGCAGCTGGGAAGTTGTAGACTACATGCAGCTGGCCGGTAGTAGGCACGCTAGCTACAGACTCCTGCTCCACCCACTAGCCATGACTGCCCACATGCCAGTCTCTGACATTTCTGGCAGGGACAAAAGACCTTCTCAAGTGGGTTTTAAAGCCACTTTAAGGCTCTGTTATGTTGCCAGAGTGGTCTGAGGAGGCTTTAGTGTAAATATATCTCCCCTGTCTGCATCCCCGTCTGCTGCGCCCTCTCTCAAACATCCATGGCATACTCTCCTGCCAATCTCCTTGTCAACACTTATAGCAAGCACTTTCCAAATGTACTTGGAAGTTTGCCCTGTGACAGTGAATGGCAGCATTTATAGAGTGTGGGGCAGAGTTTCATAGAGAGACATGTGCAACTGTATCCTCACACTAGCTTGCTGTCAACAAGTGCCCACAAATACTCTGTGTGCATATGCAAATCATGTAAATAACTAATTTAATTGGGTTAATATCATATAATTCAATTCCAGATCTTCTGGTTGGTTGAATCAGATTGGTTCTCTCCAGCTTTGGCAAAGGGCAGTTCCCCACACTGCCTAAACCAGAGCAGAGCAGGCTGTGTAGATTGTGTTAACCTCTGTGCTGGTGCATGGTAAGGCCTGGGGAGGAGTTTCTAATACAATATAATATATATTTTTACCTTGAAAGTAAGTATTTACTCGAGTTGTCCTTAACACTGTTTATACTGGTCAGCTGTAAAAACAACTGGAAAGAAAAAAAATCACTGTCTCATAAATCAGATAACATTTTAATTCTTTCTATTGTCAGTAAATTTGCTCAGGATTTAGAGATAAATTAAAGTGGACATCTTAATACATTAACCTTTCACCTCTGGAGAACTGGCCTCAAATGCTCAGCGAGATGAAGAAGTGAAAATTAGATTGGTGATTTCCCCTTAGATGTGACTCTGCATCAAAAACTGCTCCACCGCTTGGTGCAACTGGCTATGTCCAGATTAAAAAAAAAACTGGACTGAAACCAGAGTGTTACAGTTCAAGCTGGAAAGGCACTAGCTGAAGTAATCTGACCTGATGCAGTGAAATGTAGCCACAGGATTTACCTTTCATTCCCATATTGTAAGGCTTTTTTCAATGTAAGTTTTCTCCACTCTGATGTCTGATGAAGTGGGATTTTGCCCACAAAAGCTCATGCAAAAAAATAAATTAGTTAGTCTTTAAAGTGCCACAAGACTCCTCTTTTGCTCCCCTAATTGGTTTCCACTTCATGCATCTGACGAAGTGGGTTGCAGCCCCTGAAAGCTTATACCTGAAGAAATTTAGTCTTTAAGGTGCCACAGGACTTTCATTGTTTTTGCTATACACAGACTAACATCGCTACCCCTCTAGAACTTATTAAATTATTACCACATGATTGCAGATCACTTGATGGAGCCATCTCTTCACCTTCCTCACATTGTGCCACTAAATAGATCTATGCGTCTCAGATCCTTAAGACCACCCTTGAGAGACATCCATTTAAAAAAATATATTACCTATGACCCCTGCCTATGACTTCACGACCCCTGCCTTTCTCCTTACACACACCCTGCCCATTTGTGATTTGCCAGCTAACTAATGAGATTGGTTGAGATCTCTTTATTTTATGGACATTTAAAAATAATATAATTTCTTGGAGCATACAAAATGTGCCACTAAATCTGCCATGCATAACTAATATTAATTTTTGGCCTAGATGGAACTAAAGTCATCCTGGGGTGCATTAGACTCACAAAAATGTGCTCATTACTGATGCAGGTCAGAGGCAAGTTGAAGAACATGCTGTGAAATCCAGCTGATAGAAAGCTTAATCATTTATTTTTTTCTCTGGATCTTTTCATTCATTCCATCTGGTTCTAAAGCATTTGGAACAGAGCAACAAGGATTACAAAACTGAAAACAAACCTTTGCCAGCAGTAGAACCAGATCAACAAACAGAGGACAATAGTTTTTTTTCATGCCACAAAATACTTCTAAGCCCCATATAGCCTTGTGCATGTTTTCAATTTTTTGATCTTGAACAAGTGATACAAGAACATTTACTGGCACCCATTATAATTCACTTATCTTACTGTTTAAAGGAATGTATACTCTTTTAAAGGTTTCATTGTTAGTGAAGGTGGAAGACTTAACTAGTAAAATGAGCGTCACTACAGCAGAGAAAATAAAGCAGCATGGAAACTCTTTGTAAACCCAAGCATCAGGTGCATTAATTACATTGCATTTCATGTTGGTTTATTACTGTGGTCACTTGTGCCTTATGATCTGCATTAACACCTGTGTTGCAGGGATATCTTGGTATTTTTACTAAGCAAGATGAATATTGGCCAGATGGTACCTCCGGTAGGATGTATTTCAAATAGCCTTTCCCTGCCCTGCACAGGTCCCTGTAAAAGAATCCTGAATGTCAAACTAAACCACAGCAAATGAAACAAGATACAACAGTAAATTTGAGATGAACAATCTCAGTGGTATTTTCACTGATCGAATTACAACCAGGTCCTAGGGCTTAGCATAAAATTTTAGGGTTGGAAGGGTCCTCATGAGGTCATCTAGTCCAGGCCCCTGCTAAAAGCAGGACCACTCCCACTAAATCATCCCACTCAGATCCTGCCAATAAATCTATTGTTTCCCATAGCACTGTGACATGTATATTCATTTCATTTCATTAAGGAGATGGCCTACAAGACTGGTGCTAAAATACAATTCCATGGAAAACTGGGTCAATGTCACACCAAAAACACATAAAACAGATGACTTGGCTTTTTTAAAAAGAAGAGTCTTGGACCTCATGTCCATAATACAGGCTAGCTAATACTCATACGTTCAGCACTGCTGAGTTGCAACTACAGAAATTTGGTAGTTGAATTTGAGCTTCTTCAGCACTCTTGCTTCCAAAAATAAAAACCAACAACAAACCGGTAAATATATAACATCTTTTGGATACTTAGGATATGTTGTATGCAACACAAATTTACTTTTTCCTTACCTAGCATTCAATAACACTTTCATGACAACCCATACAACAAACCATCAATCTTCTTCACAAATAGCAACATAGGATAGTTCAGAAACCTGATATTATAAAAACAGAATAAACTCTTTATGAAAGGTTACACTTTCTACAGCCAATTTACACCTAAAATCAAGACCATGCAAAGTAGTAAACACAGAATCAGGTTGGGCAAACGTCTGTCAGAGACGATCTAAATTTACTTGGCTCTGTCTCAGAGCAGGGGGTGATGATTTCTCAAGGCCTCTTCTAGGCCTACAGTTCTATGATGCTGCGAGCTCCCAGGAACTCTGTCATGCCACAAAAGGTGGAGTTAAGGCTGTTTGTGGTCACCTTGATAACTATGCGTGATTACTGTTGATTTGCTTAGGGTGAGGATGGCATGTGTTTGAGAGTGGGTGTGGGTATGGGTGGAGATGACATGTGCAACTGTCTGGTTTTGTTTCATATTTCCTGACTTTTGTGGTTTTAAATCAGGCATGATTTACCATAGCAGCGTACATGTTGTTATTGTTGTCTAATTACAGGTTAAAAGCTATTCTAATCTAATCTACAGAGGAGCTTATACTGCCGGCCTCTCCATAGCCTTTGAGTGTCTTCCAGTAGTGTAAAAAGCGCATAATTAGCGTTTGTCTCTCACTCTCATCCTCTCCCCAAGGAGAGAATTGCATGTGCAGTTGGTAGGTTTTGTGTTTGTTTGCTTGGTTTCTTAAATATACATGCTGCTCTGTGCTTATGTTAGGGAAGCCAAGGTGAAAAAAATGCTCCATGGAGTTGGAGTGGTTAGATTTGTGATGGTCCTTAGCCTCGGTGGGAGTTCTTTGCACAGTCTTGGAATGACCCCAGAGAAAGCTCTGTCTCTTGCACAGATGATCTTTCCTCATGGTAGAAAGTTTCATTGTATCCAAGCAGTGGAGCTGTAGACTATGATCTTTGATTACCGAGGGCGACAAGCCCAATAAAAACATTATATATGAGCAATACAGTTTTCAAATCAACACACTGATGTATGGGGAAGTAATGCAAAAAGAACAGTACAGGATATACATAATCATTCATCTCAGGCTATGCAGGGTGTTCAGTTGTCCCACTGAGGGGACAAGCAGTAGCAACAGAAGGCTGGGCATAAAAAGCACAACATTAATCTAATCTGTTTAGTAATAAAATCATGGGGAAAGGATGTCTGCATTATTCATAGATAGCAAGTGCCTCATCCTGGCAATAGTAAATGGAAGAAAGCTGAGCTTGCAACATTTGCAATCTGCTTTGACAATTGTATAGAGCTCAGAGTTCAAGATAACCCCATTGTTCTCAATAGAATCAGCCAGCATCACATCTGATCTATGAAAATGAGAGGCCAAAGAAGTTTTAAACCCCTGAGCTGTTGTTCTATAGTGGAACAATGACTCACTCTTGGAGGAACGTTACAAACCATCCAAGATTAAATATTAGTCAAACAACTTGCTAGTGCAGAGACAATTTACAGATATGTGCAGTGTCATTTGTTCAGCAATCCGATCCAGCTCACACTGTTTGGTGCTATCCAAGTGGCAGCATATATAGTCTAAATAGAAAATGAAGCCAAAATAGAATCCTAAGGGATACCACAAGCAATTTTAAGGCAGATTTCTTATTAGCTCAGAAACTTTTGGGGACCAGTAGAATAAAAACCAAGCCAGAGAAAAACTCACTTACTACTACCTTGGTGAAATGTCTTCATTATTATGGATGTTGCAGTAACACCTAGAGCAGCTTTTCAAGGCCGGACCCCATCGCTCTTGGAGCTGGACAAAACTACAACAGAAGGCACTGCCTGTTACGAAGAATTTACAATCTTGTTAAGACAAGGCACAAGAAGGCAGTGCGGCAAACAACCAGAAGGAATAGCAGCAAGAGGATGACAGGGACATTAAGAAAGGCATGTATCCATACATGTGCACAGCTAGATAATTTTAGATTGATTAGCTTCTGAGTTTGTGTGTGTGTGTGTGTGTGTGTGTATATATATATATAATGTAAACATCAGCAATTGGGAGTGAGACAGTGAATGAAGAAAAGGGGTGTAATGTAACAATGGCTAGAATATGAGATTGGCTGGAGGAAGTCATGCACATTGCAACTTGATTGGAAAACTGATGAAAATTTAGCATAAAACTGAGTCACACAGCTCTGGAGCCCAGATACAGTTATTTTCTTAAGTACTGTGCCTGACTTCAAAATTCTTTTATTGGATGAACATCATGTCTACGTTTTGCTTCGGCAAGACAAAGGGAAGACCAGAGTAACAATAATAAGCTGCCATGGTTATGGAGATCAGATAACTTGATGTTTGCAAATCATCAAAGAGGTTTTCTTTTAATACACAAAAGCAGTTCTTTCTGACTAATCCCAGATAGCATCAACCAGCTGATTTCTTGTAGATGCCATACCAGAAACAGGTCTTAATGTAAGTCCTCAGGCCAGAAGCTCTAGAGCGAAAAGAGCTTTCTATTCCCTCTACTGGTGAAAAGAGAAAGGTGCTGCCACAGATGGCTTATTTATGTAGGCTACTTACCCACAATTCCTCTAGTTACAAATAGGGATTCACCACAAGTAGGCAAGAATTTAGATTTTGGGAGGCAGTGGGCTTCCAGAGTACCTCAGAGACATTCTGCTTGTGCAGTTCATTTCTAAATGGATAGGCCTTGACTTGACTCTAGGGTGCTTAGTGTTCCTGGTTCTTCTTCTGGGAGTGCTGTGGTGAGATATGATATTGACCAACGGCTTTGTGGTAAGAGATGATGGGAGTGGAGCTGCTTTTACTCCTATGAGTCTCTGCCTACCCAGCATCTTAATAAAGCTAAATCACTAAGTTAGATGATGGTGCTGCCAGTAGGTGGGGTCAGATAAATCTTGATGCTCGTAACAATACTACAGGCCAAACTGAGGGGAGTTTGGTGGATGGGTGAGGGTGTACTCTTACCTGTGGGACATTCTCACCAGCAGGTGGGAAGGAATTTAAATGTACAGCTGCCCTACTTCCTGGAACGGGGTGAGTGTTTTACTCTTTATTTGTATCTATCTTCTGTTGTTGTGTTTTCCCAAGTTTATGACTGTGTTTGCTTTCCCCTGATACAGATATCCTCAGTCGTACACAATCACAGAATGCTAGTGAGTGGAAAAATTCTGCCTGTTAAGGGCACCTAGATTGAATGTGTTGAGTTTTCCTGGACTTCTGGGTTGGGGTTTAAGCCAACTTGGTTGTTTTGTTAAAAAGTGGCCTTTGATATTCTGTGCCAGGCCCTTAGTGCTGCCATTAACTACTTAACAGAAGGATTACATAAAGGAGGAGATAGTTACAGATTAATTCAAGGAGAACGTTCTATAAATAACAGACAATCTATGGTTATAGTAACAGTTCCCTATGGCACATGAAAGTTTTCGATGTTGCTTAATTCGTGTTTGTAAAGTGCTTTGAGATCATCAGATAAGAGTCCCTAAAGCATAGAAGTGCAAGCTACTATTGTTATTTATTAGTAAGATGACTTTGTTTATCAAAATCAAAAGTCAGGACCACTTTTGGGCTGACCGTATAAGAAGGGCAAAATCACCGTGCAAAGGACAAATGTATACTTTGTAACAAATGTGTGCTGGGGATCTGCTGACAAGAGGGGGTGAGAAGACTGACTCTTGTGAAAAGGAAACTGAAGCTGGGACTGTGTAGCAGATATTAGTTAATAAAGTCCTCTTTGAACAACGGGTTATATAGGGTAAAGTCTGATTTGGGATTGATTATATGGCCAAAGGGGAAAACTGAGGCACAGCCTGGGGTTTGGGCTGAGGTCAGAGACACAAGAACAAATGGACATAAACTGGCCATCAGGAAGTTTAGACTGAAATTAGATGTAGGTTTCTAACCATCAGAAGAGTGAGGTTCTGGAATAGCTGTTCAAGGGGAGCTGTGGGGGCAAAAACCTTGGCTGGCTTCAAAACTGAGATGGATCCATTTATAGAGGGGACGGTATGATGGGACAGCCTAATTTGGCAACTGATCTTTGACCACTAGTGGTAAATATGCCAGTGGCCTATGATGGGATGTTAAACGGCAGGGTTCTGAGTTGGTTGCCTAGCTGGTGAGTCTTGCCCACATGCTCAGGGATTAGCTGATCACCATATCTGGGGTCAGGAGTGGATTTGCCCCTAGGGCAGACTGACAGAGGTCCTGGGGTTTTTTTTGCCATCCCCTGTAGTGTGGGGCATGCATGGGTCACTTGCGGGTGGTTTCTCTGTACCTTGAAGTCTTTAGACCATTATCTGGGAACTTTGGGGACTCAGTCATCTGTTAGGTGTCCATTGGAGGAGTGGGCGGGAGGTTCTGTGGTTTGCATTATGCAGGAGGCCAGACTAGATGATCATGTTGGTCTCTTTTGACCTTAAAATCTTTGAATCTATGAATATTCATTCTAAGCAAAGAACTTCTTTGATAGTGTCTTCGGTCTTTGACTTCGTTCTTAACTCCAAACACTGTTCATGGCTCTTACCTCTCATTCTGCTGGACTGTTTGGTCCTGGTAAACATAGAACAGATTCTTCTTGGTATGACGGTCTGGCTTGAATAAAAATGTTGCAGTTATTTTAAAACTGGGATATCTCACAGCTCTGACATGGACTGTATTGAACCCCCGAGGATCCCGCCTAAAGAGGAACAGAAAGGGAGAAACAATAGAAGCACCTCCATGGTTGGGTGATCCAAGCTGTGAGAAGGAGCTGGCTGCTGGGCCAGGATATTTGGCTCTCTCTGACCTTGTCTCCTTCCCCACCTTGAAGTCTGTGGGACTGTGGCAGGTAATGGTCATTGTTGTAGAAACCCCTGTGGGAAGGCATGAGGGCAGCATTTACCAGAGAAGTTGTTGGCAGCACAGTAGCCACGGTGCATGGGCTTAGAAGCCTGGGGGCAATATGGCTATGTCTACACTTGGAAATTTAAGTCGACTTAGTGAGTCTACACTTAAATTTTAAGTCGACTTTGGGGGGAACTTACAAAGTCGACCTAGAGCGTCCACACTGGATGCCTAAGTCGAATTCTAGGGGCTAGGGGAACCTAAGGCAGGTCCACGGGGGCAGGGGGCACCCCTTGCCCAGTGCCAGGGGGCTCAGCCTTTGCCCCATTGTACATAGGTACAGTGGGGCAAAGGGGGACAGGGACCCTGGCAGGGCATAGGGGCAGGGTGGGCAGGGCTCTGCCCTGCCCTGTGGGGGGGCATGCCAGGCTCCCCCATGCCCTCCCCCTGGCAGGGAGGGCATTGGTGTAGTCCTGGGGTAGCCCTAAGTCGATTTAAGGCTACCCCACGTCTACACTGGCTTAATTCGACTTTAAAAAGTCAAATTAAGCCTTAAATTGAATTAAAAGTAGGTTTAATAAAGTCGACTTAATTTTCATTGTCGACTTCATTTTCCTTAAGTCGACTTAAGCAAGCTGCTTAAGGCGACTTAAGCAAACTGTAGTGTAGACGTAGGATTAATTAAGTCGACTTAAGCAAGCTTAAGTCGACTTAAGTTACAAGTGTAGACGCAGCCTATGAGCTCCATTCAGCTGATGAAGTGTCTCTGCTGCTACCCTGAGTGCTGATCCTTTAGGGATGAAGTGGTGTAGAGCCAAAACCTCTGACTTCTCCTGCCAGAAGGAGCATAACTCTCCTTCTGTAAGGAAGAATCAGGAGAAAACACAGTTTGCAGCTACCTATACAGAATTAGCCAGAACGTAGGAAGACTGGGAATTACTGCTATGCAATACAGCATATGCTATTCTCTCCCCCTCCCCCCAACCCCTATTGTTAATCATGTGAGATATTCTTATGTCTGTCTCTAAGAATGAGGAATGCATTTTAAAAAGGCAGGCAGCAAGCAGATGGGGAGAGAGGGGTGTTATGTTGAAGACTGAATTATAGGAAGCATGTTAATATGACCAAGAGGAAGGAAATTCAAAGAAAAATGAACGCATTATAGGGCCTGTTGTCCTCAAAGCACCTGTTTCTATTGAGGGATTAATTTCAGGGAGTAACTTGAAGTTAGAAAAACAGACATGGTGCCATCTGGTGGACAATGGAAGAAGTAACTCAAACAGGAAGCTTGAAATATGCTGTTACAGTATTAATTTACAGAGTACTATATAACACTATTGTAAGGAATATTCACTATTTATGTTAAAGAACTACTCTGTGTTCAAAAACCCAGTAATGTTGTACCAACTGGCTGCCTATGCATTCTGCTGAGGTTCATGGCCAAACTTCCATTGACTTCAGGGTGAACAGGATTAAGCCCAAAGTCAACAAAAATACATTTATGGCACTAATGACACTGTTCTTCTCAGGAGTTGAGTTGTAGAAACAATCTACTGGCTGGAGATATAGATTAGTATTTGAGCTGTGAATTACTGAGCATAGCACTCAAATCCTCTTTTGCAGACAATCTGTCATTCAGAAAAATGCTCAAACAAAATTAAGGAAATCAATCAAAGCAGAAATAACAGACCAGAGGAAATGCCCAGACTGAAAATTAATGGGCAGGGATGTGCAAATATCTATGTATTATTATCGTCAGCAAAATATCAGGATTTTGGGTGTTTGTGAGAAGCAAAACAGAATAAATCCTTCTTACTTTACATTTTCTGCAAAAGATAAAGAGAGCTTTTATGGACAAGAAGTATTGATTCAACCATTTAAAATGATGATTTTCTGCACACTGATTCACAAAAAAAAAAAAAAAAAAAGATCCTCCCCAACCCTTCTCCATGGGGTGCTGAAAATATAAAAAGATTCCTACAAGAAGCTGAAATCAAAGCCAAGGATCAAGTTGTTTTTACTTGGGAAAAATAAAAATCAATATTTGGAAAAAATATTTGTGCATGGCTTTCAATAGTTAACAAGAGCTGTAGACTCATCCTGCCCTGACTTCTTCATCCCCTTTATTGCAGATGCAGTTTGAAAGCAGCTTTCCGGAGCAGTTAGGCTGCCTGTCTGATGCAATGCTAACTCAGCATTTTTAAATATGTCACCTCCATGAAGAATCTCTCCTTTCAAAAATACCTGTTCGGTGTCAGCATGATGCAGCAACACAAGGCAAGACTATTTAACCAGAAACCATACCACAAGGAGAAAGTACTTAAAATCTGCCATTTTAACGTGTTCCTTTTGGAATTGGTATTTCACAGATCTGACATCTAATAAATAGGTGCATTTGGAGGGGGAACATAGAATCATAGGGTTGGAAGGGACCTTATGAGGTCATCTAGTCCAACCCTCTGATAAAAGCAGGACCTTTCTCACTAAATCATCCCAGCCATGGTACTGTCTAACCGGACCTTAAATATCTCCAAAGACAGAGATTCCACCTCCTCCCTAGGTAACCCATTCCAATGCTTCACCACCCTCCTAGTGAGAAAGTTTTTCCTAATATCCAACCTGGACCTCCCCAGCTGTAACTTGAAACCATTGCTCCTTGTTCTGTCCTCTGTTACCATCGACAACAGCCTAGCTCCCTCCTCTTTGGAGCAACCCTTCAAGTAGTTGGAGGTTGCTATCAAATCCCCCTTCAGTCTTTTCTTCTGCAGACTAAATAAGCCTAGTTCCTTAAGTCTTTCCTCATAAGTCATGTGCCCCAGCCCCCTAATAATTTTTATTGCCCTCCGCTGGACTCTTTCTAATTTGTCCACATCCTTTCTGTAGTGGGGAGCCCAAAACTGGACACAGTATTCCAGATGCGGCCTGACCAGTGCCGAATAGAGGGGAATAATCACATCCCTTGATCTGCTGGCAACACTCCTACTGATGCAGCCCAATATTCCATTGTCCTTTTTGGCAACAAGAGCACACTGTTGACTTATATACAGCTTCCCGTCCACCATAACCCCCAGGTCCTTTTCTACAGTGCCGCTACTTAGCCAATCGGTCCCCAGCCTGTAGCAGTACATGGGATTTTTCCATCCTAAGTGCAGGACTTCACACTTATCCTTGTTGAACCTCATGAGATTTCTTTTGGCTCAATGCTCCAGTTTGTTTAGGTCTCCCTGAATCCTGTCCCTGCCCTCCAGTGAATCTAGCATTCCCCCCAGCTTGGTGTCATCCGCGAACTTACTGAGCATGCAATCTATCCCATCATCGAGATCATTAATGAGGATGTTGAACAGAACTGGCCCCAGGACAACCCCTGAGGCACTCCACCCATTACTGTTTGCCAACTAGACATCAAGCCATTGATTCGTACCCACTGAGCCCGATGATCTAGCCAGTTTTCTATCCACTTTACAGGTCCACTCATCCAACACATACTTCCTTAACTTGCAGATGAGAATGCTGTGGGAAACCGTATCAAAAGCCTCGCTAAAGTTGAGGTACATCACGTTGACGGTTCTTCCCGCATCCACAAATCCAGTCATCTCATCATGGAAGGCAATCAGGTTGGTCAGGCACGATTTGCCCTTGGTGAGTCCATGTTGACTATTCCTGATCACTATTTTTCTCCAAGTGTTTCAGGATGGATTCTTTGAGGACCTGCTCCATGATTTTTCCAGGGATTGAGGTGAGGTGACTGGTCTGTAGTTCCCCGGACCCTCCTTTTTCCCTTTCTTGAAGATAGGTACTATATTTGCCTTTTCCCAGGCATCCGGGACGTCCCACATTTGCCATGAGTTTTCAAAGATATTGGCCAGCAGCTCTGCAGTCACATCAGCCTTAGCACCCTCGGATGCAGTTCATCCAACCCCATAAACTTGTGCACATCCAACTTCTTGAAGTAGTCCCTAACCTGATGTGATGATGCCTATTCTCTCTAGTAAAGTATCCAGGAAAGAGCAAGGGAATTCAGGGGTTAAAGTAAGGGAATGCAGGCAGGGCACAGCTTTGAGCAGAGTGAGAGGTCTCCCTGGCTGGAAAAATATTTTCTTCAGAATTGCCTTCCTGATTGGCAGGTGCCAGGAGAGTTCTCCATATTGTGTTGCAGTCTATTTTAACCACTAGAGAAAATTATAAATAACTAACTAAAAAATAAGGCTCGTCCCTCTTAAATATAGACAGCTGTGGTAGATGGCTGCCTTCTGGTTCTAATGCTGGGTTAAGGCATTTTCCTCACTGTGACAGGCCATTCCCCAAATCCGGTCTCGTGTGCTGCTATGACCCCTCGAATTCCACTCCTGAATCCCAACTCACCATGCCCCTGCTGGGTGACCTCTCACTCCTGAGTCAGTCCACACCAGCCACGAGTGTAAACCCACTAGCCACACAGTCATTCGTCTCCAAGCAAGCACACCCAGCCCTAGATACTCTACCGGGAGCCACTGTCTTACGGAGATTGGGATCCATCCCCAATCACCTTAGTCTCCAGTTCATCCACTTAACAAAGAAGTGGATTGTATCCAGCCTTCCACATCCACACCCTCTAAAGATCACACAGCTGTAGATAAAACAAATACTAGTTTATTGATCAGAGAATTATTTCAAGTGAGAATATAGCCAGTCACAAGGCAGAATCATGCTACAAATGAATCAGGAGTGACCACTATCAAATAAAAGGTACAAATCGCACACTAGTCTAACATCTCTATCTAAACTGACCTCAAAGTCCAAGATTATGCAGAAGGTATTTGGCTGCTCGGTGTTTTACAGCCATTCTCTGCCTATTACAAGGCAGGGCCCCGATCTTGCTCAAAGTTGGTTGCAAAATGGAGTCTTCCCTGGCAAAAGCCGGCAACCTCTCCCTCCCAAACAGTCTCTGTGTCTTTGTTTTTACAAACTCCTGACAGTCATTCCCCCTCTGTGCTGCTGTGAGATTCTCTTCACTTCTATTTAAGCCAGGGAGAGCATTAGCATTCCCTTTCTCATGTAATTCTCCAGCCTCTCTGCTAGAGATAATCCTGAAAGTCTGAACCCTGTAACATGCTTCATATCCATACACACATGTTGCTGTAGGAAACATGGCATCACAGCAGTTATGTAGAATATGTTGTGAGCATTCACAAAGGAACCTGGTGTCACGTATTTGGCATCAAATCACACAATTACATTGCAAAATGGAACAGAAAAGTTACACAAATTATACCCTACGTGTGCAGGGATGTGCCTCCCGTGACGCTCACAAAGAATCCAGATTTCCTGCACATGAGCAAGGGTGGTGGGCGAAGCTGGTTTTTGAAGCATGTAGGCACTAATTCCCATTGAAATCAATAGGAGTTAGGTGCCCACATACCCTTAAAAGTCTGGCCTTAAGTCTCTTTATTACCTCAAAAGTTAGAGGAAAAGACTGAATCTTCATGCAGCCACGCACTGCACCATGTGACAGTTATCCTCACATTCTTCCAGTCAGTGGCACACCTAGGGTGTCTGGCACCCAGAAGCCAGGATACATTTGCACCTCCCCCTCCCTGTGAAAGCAGTAGGGGTCCCAGCCCCACACCCCAGCTACCCCAGGGATGGTCTATATCTGTGGGAGGGCGTGAGGTGGGGGAGTGCAAATCCCGCCCCCATACTTATCCAGTGTGCAGTGCCTGCTTCTCCAGCTACCCTAGTTGGGACAAGGCAGCTTCTCCACACCCCCTCCTCTGGCCTGGGGAGGGCAGGAGAGGGGGACTGGGTCAGTCCTTGATGATGCATGGGGGGGCACTGAGGGGTGCCCCTCAGCATCTCCTCCTGCATTCTCTCCTCCTCACCTGTGAAGCGCCAGCCTGGGTGCTCCCTTCCCACTGCTGCTCCACCTGGCTGAGACAGGGTGGCCTCAAACACACATCCCACCTGGAGGGGTTGGTGCCAGGATGGCCCCCCACAATGTGGGAGGGACACAGAAGTCTCTGCACCCCAAAATTCTGCATCCCCCACCTCCTGCACCTTGTGAAGGGACAGCCCCGCGCCCCCCACCACATGGGAATGCCCCTGCGTCCAGTGTTCAGATTTCTGGGTGTGACTTCCAAAGAAATCATGGCTGGATTAACCATTTAAAGTTGTCTTTAGGAGCCCTGACTCAGGAATCATGTGATGTGTGTGACTATGTCATGGTGATGTAATCACATGCTGCCTGGAATCCGTGAGGAGCAGAGTGCCTGCAGAACGACAGGCGCAGGTAATCTGTTCCTAAAGAACACTGGGTGGCTTGTTCACCAGCTTCCCCACAGCAGTGTACCCCTATGAGTACCACAGGGTGCTGCTGGTCTTCAGGCAGATCAGGTGAGGAGAAGGGACAAGCCCATCATTCTTAGTATGGAAGCTCTTCTTCAGCTTCCTCTCCCACGTCACCATTCTTACCACCTATCCCTCTTCAGATAGGCTAGGGTCTTCCTTCTTCTCAGCTTGCTGCTATTTTTTGCATGGGCTGGGAAGAAGGCCAGGCACACCTCTGCCTCTTGGGTGTGTGGTGTTATTGCTTTCATTTTGGAATGGGAAAGGGCCTTCCTTCCAAGTGTTGCTCCAAGCTTTGGATTGGTTGGGCTTGAGTCTAGTCAAGAAATACGGTAGCCCAAGTCCCACCACCATCCTACTCAAACAGAAGGAGTGGGGGCTGCCACTGTGAACCCTAACTTAAGCAGAGGACTGTGCGTGTGATAGTGGCTCCTACTACCACCTCCACTCCAAGCAGAGAGTGGTCCTTGTGGGCGCTGATCTCAACCCAAGCAGATGGCTCTGGAATGGTGTGAGCACCATTATTCCCAAGTAAATTGTGTGCATGGTAGAGAATGGATGGTCCAGTGTTTAGGGCACTAACCTAGGATTTGGGGGACCTAAATGTAAGTCCCTGTTCTTATGACAGGCTTCTTGTATGACCCTGAGCAAGTCACTTAGACTCTCTGTGCCTCACTTTCCTATTTGTAAACTGCCCTACCTCATAAAGGTGCTGTGAAGATAAATATATTAAACATTGTAAAGCACTCATAGTAAAGTGACAGGGACCGTATAAATATATAAGGTAGGTAGTTCCTATCATGCTATCTGAAGTTGCTCACACCTGTGGATGCCTACCTCCGGGCAGATGTCAAACAGGGCAGATGCCGCAAACCAGTGGTGTGTTCTATAATTAGACATCCCTAAGCCAATGAAAAATCTGAACTCCCGGACCACTTTAACAGTCTTACCGTGGAATCACAGTCAGTTCTCTTAGCCTTTCCAATTGCCCTGAACTTGTGAACCGAAGCACAGGAATCATCACCCCCGCTACCCATCAGAAGAACTATCTAAATCAGATGGGCCATCAAGGAACATTGTGATACAAAGGATTGTTTTATCAGTTTATCTTGCCACCCAGACAAACTGGACTGAGTGATAAATGATCGCTTACATTTAAAAAAAAAAATTACAATATTCAGGTTACTTCCAGTTCTAAGAGACTCCAGATCACTTATCCGAGATCAACTGGTACCCTATATCTTACACAAAAGGCAATGCCTGTAGCCAATCCTATAATAAACTATAAAGGTTGATTAAGTAGGAAAATGAAGCAAAAGAATTGTTTACAGGTTAAGGCAAGCAAACATATGGACAGATGAGTTGCAGTCTAAATCCTAAGAGTGACAGAATTGTAGTGATCTGTCAATTCAAAGTGCCTTTTGAAAAGCCTCTGCAGACCTCGGCCTTTGGTGGAGGCTCAGGCTCTGTTTCGGTTGAAACAGTAACAAGAGCAAATATTTCCTTGTGACTTTTATTTCATTCATTCAGTTTCCTAGTCCACAGGACAAGCTTGCTTGCATTTCTAAATGTGATAGGGCTATTAACCAATCCTTTGTATTGATATGTTCCTTGATGGCTCATCTGATTTTGATAGCTTTTCTGATAGAAGGGCGGGGGAAGGGGGAAGAAAGATGCTTTGTTTCACAAGTTCAGAACAAAAATTTTCAGAATTATAAAGTAAAACTTACATATTTTCTTATGGTATTGAATACCAACATTACAAATGAGATTAACACATGCAGTGATTTACAGGCCTTTCATAGCATCTAAACACTAAATATATTCATACGAGATCCATACCTGTTTTAAGCAAAACTAACATATGGGTGAACTGGTTTGGTCTCCAGCTATGAGTTTGTTGGTATTTGCCTAAGATTGGGGGAGCTGTCTGTGAGCAAAGAGTGATCTATCTCCCAAGGCTTGAGAAAGTGAAGGATCATCTTGTAGGATAGGCTATAGATCCTTGATCATGTGCTGTTGAGGTTTGACTTGGGGGTTGTAAGTGATGACTAGTGGCGTTCTGTTGTTTTCCTTGTTGGACTTGTCCTGTAGTAGCTGACTTCTGGGTACTCATCTGGCTCTGTCAATCTGTTTTTTCACTTCCCCAAATGGGTACTGTAGTTTTAAGAATACTTAATAGAGATCCTGAAGGTGTTTGTCTCTGTCTGAGGGATTGGAGCAAATGTGGTTGTATTTTAGGACTTGGCTGTAGACAGTAAATCGTGTGATGTGTCCCAGAGGAAAACTGGAGGGATGTAGGTAGGTATAGCAGTCAATAGGTTTCCAGTATAGAGTGGTGTTTAGGTGGCCATCACTTATATGTAAGGTAGTGTCCAGGAAGTGGATCTCATGTGACCTGGTTCAGACTGGCACTGCAGGTAGGGTGGAAATCGTTGAAATATTGGTGGCATTTATTCAAGGGCCTCCTTTCCATGTGTCCACATGATGAAGATGTATAATAAGTAGAGGACTAGCATGTAGGAATGAGAGCAGAGGAAGCTGTTCTAAATCAGCCATAAAAAAGTTGGCATATTGTGGGGCCATGCTGGTACCCATAGCAGTGCCACTGATCCCATCAAATCTTTTAAGAAATATATTTTTATTAAAAATACCATTATAAAGTGGTTTGAATCTTTTCTCTGTAATATCAGGGAACAATAATCCTCTCCATGGTCCAGCTTTGTTAGTAAGTCCTGTCTCTTAGGAAAACTCCAGAGTGACTTACAGTCTAGTCTAGATTCTGGTGAGCAGCATTTTAGGTCTCTGGTTGCCCCTCCTAGTCCCCTGTGCGCTTCTAATTGCCTTCAGGCCCAGTCCTTTCTGTATAGCTTTTTCCTCCATAGGTTTGTGAGTGCCTATGTGCGTTTGGTTCTAATGGTTACTTCAGTCTGCCACTTTATCCTCTCCTCGTCATCAGGACTGTGGAGGTTCCAATACCTGCTAACCATTCAAAGATAAAATGACTACAACAAAGAGAGAAATAGGAAAATCATATGGAAATAAAGGCTGGTATTTTCCTCCAGTCAACTGTATGCAAAGCTCCAATAATGCATTTCTGCCACACCACCATGTCGTGCTGTGGAAAGCTAAAAAGCAGCACTCGCAAGGCCTTGGACATGCTTCCAAGATGGTATCCTCTAAGCTATGTCTACACTAGAAAAAGTTAGGTTGACTTTGTTAAGTCAATTAATAAGGTCGACTTTAAGTCAACTTAAAGCCGATCTTATTAAGTCGACTTAACAAAGTGGACTAAGTCGACTTAAAGTTAAGTCGATTTAGTCCACTTTTTTAAGTCGACCTAACCGCCCTTAAATTGACTTAAAAAGTTGACTTAAGGGTTACTCCCCGTCCACACCATCTTTGAGTTGACTTAAGGCTGAAGTCAACCTAATGGGTGGTTCTTATTAAGTCAACTTAAGCTTTCATTAAGTTGACTTAAGGAATTTCTTAAGCTGACTTAATGAAAGTCTGGTGTAGATGGAGTAATTTAGGTCAACTTAAGGGTCCTTAAATTGACCTAAATTGCTAGTGTAGACATACCCCTAGTGACTAGTGTTGACTTCTGCTGTGTCTAGAGGAGGGGCAGAAGGTTTGTTCTTCTGATAAGAATGCTCAGTGTACAGATCACCACTGCCTGCCATCACCAGCTGCTCCTTCAAAACTGGTAATGGATTTCTTTCCCAACCACCCCGGCCAATTTTAAAATGCTCTTTTGTGTATCAGAGGGAGAAGGTGTATGAAGTTGAGTAGATCCCATCCCATCCTCCACTCTTGTTTATAACAATTATAGGCCTGGTCCCACATTGCCTGCATCTCGTGGAATCCTTTATCTTTGCAAAGTTAGTGCCAAGTGAATGCAGAGTGTACCATACTGACTTGATAGTATTTTCCACCCACTTCTGATTTATTTTGCACAGGCGTTGTCGACTCCCCAAGTTGCAAGGTAGTGGAAAACCACATTCTGGGTGTGTCTGGTGGCTCTGCAATAGTAGAACAAGAATACTTTTGGGTTCCACATAAATAAATGGTTTATTTTTAATCTCCCAGTGAAACAGAGGTAGGTCACATTGGAATGATATTAAGATACATTCTCAGTCTAAACCCCTTGCTCAGAGAGAGAGAGAGAGTTAATTTAGTTAATGTAGCCATAACACAAGCACAGATTTAATAAATTTTATTAAATATAATGTTTAAAAGAAGAAACAGTTCACAGAGTTTGCACAAATTGTTGCTGGTCATCCGAATATAGTGTACAGATTATTGGTAAGTGCAGAGTTTGGGTAGAAGTTAACAAATACAAGGAATACATAGTCTGCAGTATCCCGGATAAAGGGGTAAGGGTTCAAAAGTTCAAAAAACAAATGTTCAGTAACTCAGGAAGATCACTTATTTCAGAGGTTATATCAAATGAGATTAATGGGGAGTAAATATGTCAATAGTGGTTGGTTGTCCCTCACTGAATCAGTGTCAGTGGAGAGGAAGGTCTTGGATCTTCCTGACACTGATTCACGGTGGCCCTTCGGTTTACTCCTCCCGGTACTGTCTGTGCCCGGTGATGTGTTTGATGCAAATGTCTCTGGATTACCTAATGGTGTCAGGCACTATGAAGCGCTGCATCAGCTATCTGTAGTGCTGACTGACTCCACAGGCCTGCAGCAGATACTTGTTGCAGGGGTCCCAAGTGCCCAGGGATCCAACAGTCAGGGTGTGGATCTGCACCTCATAGCCCTTCACTCTCAGGATGTTGACTAGGGGCATGTACTTCTTCTTATGAACTTGGGCTTCACAAAAGGCGGGGGTTCTGTTCTCTACCAAAACAATCTTCTGGTCCTCATTGGTGACAATGATGTGCAGCCTCGGCAGGCTATGGGATGGCGGCATTTACTGTGACCTTTCCCAGGCAAGGTGGGATGGCTTTCACCAGCCAGCTCTGGATTACTTTGTGCCGCAGCACGGGAGTGCGGCTTGCAGCTGCATAGGACATGGGGCAGGGTTTCTGCCCTTCCTGCCGTGTTTGTCCCCATTCCCATGGCGGGTGGCCCCATTCAGCAGGACGCAGTTTAGTCGGACCCAGTGGATGAACCACCAGTCAACAAACTGGATGAAGCTGCCCCAAGGCAGAAAGTGGTGGCTGGAATCCCACTTGCTGGTCAATTTGAAGGCCTTTTCCTGGTCAGGTTCCTTCTTCAGGTTTTCCACATACAGTGCATGGATGGCAGCCTTCAGGGACCTCTCCAGCACGTCCTGGACTCTAGAAGTGACAATGGTGTGCTCAGTGGTCCTGACCTGCAGCATCAGGACTGAGAGCTCTTGGCACTTCTCACAAGTTGACCAGCAGCAGGCATAACACAAGCACAGATACTACAGAGGTATCAATTAGTGCCACGGTTCATTCGCAGGCACCATTCACAATCATTAGAAGAGCATAAATGTGGACACCTGACCCTTCAATGACAACCAGCAATCCTTTTCTATATCTATTTTCTCTTTCATGTGTGAATGTTTCAGGGATCTAAACTTGTTTCTTTTGGCACAGAAAATGCTTTGATATATTTTGCTATATTTTGATATATGTGTTGCTCAGTCTATTTTATAGAAGGGTTTACTCTTGGGTTCAGCTAACGATATGCATGCTGTAGAATACCTAGGAGAAGGAAGTCTTTGTGTTGTGTTTAAGCCACAGAAAGTCCTATAGGAGAGTGTCTGAGAGGATGGGGAAGGAGTCAGAAGAAGGAAAATGGTGGAAGGATGGAGAAGAAAGGAATGGCAGCTCCCTCATCCTACTGGTTAGGAGTGGGGAAGGACAGTGCCTCTCTGAGGGTACATTTACACTGCAAAAAAACCTGGGCAGCCAGTCTCCAAGTCTAGGGTCAACTGACTCAGGCACTCAGGACTCACACTATGGGGCTAAAAAGAGCAGTGTAGACATTGCTACTGGGGCTGAGCCTGGGTCTGAAGCCTGGTGAGGTCAGAGGATGCGTTCAGTTCTGGGGATCCCTAGTTCAGTCTTTGCCATCAGCATATCTCACCTTGGTGAACTCCCTGGAGCAGGGATTTTCCTCTTTATTTATCTGTACTATGTCTAACAGAAAGTGGTTCTGATCATTGATTGGAACCCCTAGGCACAAGTGCCACTACTAACAAGGGTTGATTTAGTTGTAGAAAAGACTTTGATTTATTTGTTTGGTAGAAAAAGAGCAGGTGTAGGAATCTTTAAAAATGCATGTCTGACTTACTACGCGTAATACCATTTCTTACCCTAGGAATGTCCACAGATAAAGTCAACTCAAGAGAAGTGTGACATTCCATTATGTCATCTCATTTTCCCTTCCTTGCCCCGCACTCCCACAGATACTACATCTCTCCTGTAACCAGCATTTCAGGGGCCTCAAGTTTTCCATTCTGGGTATTCATTTTGGGTTTGCATGACACAGAATTTAGAAATGCAATCCACTACAGTTCCTGTTAGCTCCTGCTATTATAGACCGAATAGGCTTTGTTTTAACTCTATAGCTTGTTTAATTTATTGATGGTGCAGCTGTAGTACCTGCAATGCACAACTTTGCGTAATTTTCTAGCAGGCAAGAAAGGATCTAGGTGGGTAAAGCAGTTTTTTTTCTTTTCACTAAAGATGCCAAAAATTTCTCTACATAAGCAGAACAGTGAAAACCCATGACTTTAGCATGTTTAGCTTTGGGGTGTGAATATTTTCACACAGCTTCTAGTCTACATTTTGTTTTTTAATAATAGCTTTTACAGGTCCCTTTCCTATAGTGCCTTCTACCACCATACAAACTGCTAATGAAGATTCACCTTGAACTCAAGAAGTGACACTGCTGTTTTTGAATTCTTACTGTGCAGTGCATATAATAGATGACAAATATGTGACTTATTTTTGTGTTTGAGGAGACAAGGAGTGAATTTGGAAAAAAAAAGCCCAAACTACCAAAAAATCAACATCCGAGAACTTAATTAAGCTGTCAGTGAAAAACAACCCCTGAGAGCTAGTCTTCACTGCTGGTGGCAAATTTTCTGCTGTCGGATCAACCTTCCTCATTGACTGATTCAGTCTGTGAAGACCCACTCAGTCAATTGGGAAGTCAATCGCTGAAGACCACATTGACAACTGGAGTAGCGCTGAGTCAAAGGGAGATCCCTTTGACTCAGCCCAGTAGATGTGCCAGGAGTAAGAAAGTCAAAGGCAGATACAACAGTTATTTTAAGTAACTTGAGTATCTCCCTATGACAGCCATTGAAAACGGTAGGTAGCGTAGACCTGCCCTGAGTTTATTAAGGGCATAATTCAGTTATGTCAAAGAAGTTGGGTAACAGGGATACCAAAGCTGTGTGAGCAGGCATAGCTCATTAATTCATCTTTCAGTCGGTTAAATATAAACTCCACGCACACAACTCCCCTATCTGGGTAGTGGGGGACTATATACTCAGTCAGTGAAACTTGAGTTAGAAGCTTTGTAGCATACCATCAGGGCTTAGGCTCATGTAGAAATTGTAATTTTTGCTCATTTTCAATGCAAAAACACCCATTTGTTGAAACTTCACACAGTTAAATTTGTGAGTTGCAAACTATTGTAAAATGAAGACCTAGAATTTCTCGGTACTCTAGAACAACGTGAATGAAAATGTCAGCCTGTTCTACAGTGGTAATCATGTCATAGGCCTGGTCTCTACTACAAATTTAGGTCGACAGACGGCACCTTAAATTGACCTAATAATGTATGCATCGATACTAGTAAGTTCCTTTTACTGACCTAACTCGCCTGTAATGTTGACATAATTACTCCACCTCCATGAGGGACGTAGCTTTTAAATCAAAACTGATGGTTCAAAAGAGAGGCAGTGTAGATGCGCATTATGTAAGTTGATTGAATTAGCCTCCAGGAGGTGTCACACAATGCTCTGCTGGGGCTGCCCTGGAGGTCATTTTCAATTCTGCTGCACAGCAGTCAGGTACACAAGAAACAGCCTCTGTTCAAGCCAGGGGAAATTTTAAATTCCCATTCCCTGTTTGATCAATGAGGCAAGCTCCTGAGCCCAGCCAGTCATGGTGACTCAATGCCCAATATTCCAGCCTGGAGTACTCAGGAGATGGCAGCGCTGTCCCATGGGGGGAGCGGGGCCCAGGCCCAACTGGCCTAGGCGGGGCCCCACCCCCCCATGCTGGAGGGGAGTCGGGCCGCTCCACCCACCCCAGGGAGCCAGCCCGGGCGGGGAGGGTGAGGCTCCGGCTCTGGCCCCGGCCCTGGAAACAGGGACTGCTGGTGGGGGAGTGAGCCGCAGCCGGGACCCCAGGCTGCTGCGGCTGGTGCCCCAGCCGGTGACCCAAGGCCGCTGCCACCGCCGGCGAGGGCTGGCCCTGGCCACATGGGGCAGGCCAGCCCAGAGGCGGGCCCCAGCCACCTGCCACGCCCCTGGGCCTGCCTGCTCCGCCTCAGAGGCGGGGAGGGCTAGTCCAGAGGCTGGGCTTCGTGCTCCCAGCCCACCCTGCTGCCTTCAGCTCCCTGCCGAAGGCAGCAGGGAGCAGGGAACAGTGTGGCTGTGGGGGGGCCGTGGTACAGGCCCCACACTGCCCCGCTGGGAGCGGGACAGCGCGGGGCCCGTGTAACCACGGGGCCCAGGGCAATCGCCCAGCCCAGGGATGGCCCTGGGAGATGGTGGATCTTATCGGTCTGTGGGGAAAAGAGTCTGTGCAGAAACAGCTCTGATCCAGCCAAAGGAATGTAAACATCTACAAAAAGATTGCACAGGGCATGGGGAGAAGGACTACACCAGCGACATGTAGTAGTGCCACATGATAATCAAAGAACTTTGGCAGAAGTACCAGAAGACGGGGAGGTGAACAGTTGCTCTAATTCTGCAGCACAGACATGCTGCTTCTACAATGAGCTGCACTGAGATTCTCGTCAGCGACCCCACCATTACTGCTGCATACAGCATGGATACATCCCAGGAGTCTGAGTCCCGGGCCACCTCAAGCAAGGAGGAGACATTTTGGATGAGAAAGAGGAGAAGTAGGAGAACAGGAGACAGGCAAGCAGGGGATCCATTCTCCATGAGCGCTGTGAGCTATTTTTAACCCCAGAGCAATCCAGCTGGTCGCAAGACACCATGATGGTACCTCTGGTGAGTGTGTCATTTCAGTCACATTATAGGAGTTATGTGCTCTCATATTTTATGTGTAGGATGAAGAAAAAGTGGGGTGCAGTGGGTATCTGCTTTCCTAGCTACACAGAGGGTGCCTGCTCCAGAAAAGACTGTTTATGTGTACAGGGATGGCCTAGGAATTCTCCATGGAGATCTCCAAGAAACTTTCATGGAGGTACTCTGCATTCCTTTGCAGATTGTGCCTGGGGAGGGCTGCCTTAATGCTTCCGCTACAGTAGGACACACTCCTACGCTATCCCAGTATTAACTCAGGTGGTATCATTGCTCCCCCACCTGTTCTGATTTCTAGGTCCCTCACATGCTGGTGGTTTGGTTGGCAGGGATCAGCATTGACCTCAGATTCTGCAAGCCCACGGTGACTATTCCTAGCAGCATTAAGGGAAGAGGTGGTGGACTTCCTGGGTTTTCTCATGGCTGCAATCGCCTCCCCTTTCCCATGGAGACACCTTGGACAAAGACCACAATCTGGAAAATTTAATCAATCTGGTCCCAAAGCAATGCCCTTGCTGCTAGGGGAAAGGGGGCTTTGTTCACCTGCCCATCTTTGCTCCCCGTGAGGTTTTCCCACAAGTTGCAGCAAAAGGCCTGTCACTCATGCTGCTGGGCCACATTCACCATGGCTGGAACAGCACGCCTGGTCACTAAATAGCTAGGGATTCTGATTATGTTCTGGCTTGCATTTGAGTAATAAGGAGTGTGGTTTTTAAATAGCAGCTTTTAATCTAGACCCAGGGTATACAGAGACAATGGTCGTCTTGTGCTCTGCATGCTTTTCACGGGGAAGCTTGGTCTTCAGCACATCCTCCATGCTGGCAAAGAGGCTTTTGCAGATTAGAAGGAGGAAAAAGAGAACGTGCGGTGACATGTTCACTGCGATAATGAATGCTTCTGGAACAGCTGACATGGCGCTAAGAGCCAGGAGGATTTCATTGTCTGAAAAACTGGATATGGACATGGAGAGATTCGCAGGAACATGAGTGTCCCACGCGGGATGAGATGCTGTGAATAATGAAGGACCAATCAGACATGCTGGGGTGTCTGTTTATCTTTAAGAAAAACAGCTTGAGACTTGACTCCCTCTGCAAGTTAAATTATTGCATCAATGCAAGCACTGCTAGTGAAGATGCATTTCACCGACACGAGTGTGATATGGACGGACCTGACCAACTTAATTACTGCGGCAGCTGGATGTTAATTTAATTTGTCAGCTTAACTTTGTAGTGTAGACATGGCCTTAGTCTCATTTGCCTCATTTCAGTGTCTTGTTTTCAAGTTGTTATTACACCACTTACAGTAACTTTTTATTAAATCCAACTATTAGAGGAGAGTGGCAGGTTCAAAGTCTTCAGCATAATGATGGGCAAGCCAGTGTGGAACTCCCTCTACCCCTAGGCTACCTGACAGCCTCTGTATTGGGTGTTCTCTGCTCTGATCACATGAGCACTGTATTCAGTCCATCTGTTTTGGTTTTCTAAGAATTCTATAGACAGCCTCCATGAGACAAGGAAGGCACTTCTAATGCCTAGATTGTTGCACTGCGTTGCAGATGGTGCTCTATGAACAAAGCATTGTTGTTATTAAAAAGAAACCTCACAATGTTGGAAACTTGCAATTTTATCATGAGTCTCTTGATATTTGATGTACATCTTAACATCCTAGGTCCTGGAATTCAGGTGAGAATCTCAGTTTTGTTTTGTTCTTGTTTTTAAATAAGTAAGTTTCTAGCCCTCATGAAAAGAGAAAAGAAAAGAAAAAGAAAAGTTTGAAAATGAAAAGGAAGAAAAAAGTTTGAAAATGTGACCAATGCACCCTAAAGGCTTACAAAGCAGAAGTGAAGAGAAAAGATCCCCATATTTATTATTATATTTTAAATCTCATGATTCGGGAGGGTGGAGGTGGAGCTGGCTCATGATTTTTGAATGCTTGGGATAATACTGGTATTAATAATTAATGTAACTAATGAACATCAAGGATCATTGTGTTAAGATCACAAAACTGTATTACAGGCCAATGGTGAGTCTCTTCTACTCTAGATCACATGCATGCTACCATACTCAGATGTTTTCTAGAACTCTCAGACAAGCAAAAGACTTAACTAGATATACACATCCAAGTGAAATCTTCAGAGGTGTATCAGTGAGCGAGAGGTGGAAATGCTCAGTGCAAAATAAACGTACGCTGATGTGGATGTAAATGCAAACTGTTGAATTGTGTATTCTAGGCATGTCCCAGTAAAGTAATTATAATAAACCCTGGGGACAGAAATGAAACACAATATATATCTCGGCATCTAGTAACAAAGATTACAAAGGCAACTCTCTGACAATCATCCACTCTTTGCTAAAGCAACTTACAGCTGGAGGGCTCAAGTGAAAAAAAATGATATAGGATTATGAATCATAAATAAAACACCTTCTTTACATTTTCCAGAAGCCGAGCTGTGCATAGCTCAGCAGATGCAGCAGGTCTCTAGATAAATGTCAATCAACTCAGAGTGCAGCTATAAAATTTCAGGTTTCTCTTTCTGTGTGTGCTGTTCTGGTTTTATTTATTTATTTTGAGGAAAATATCATATTCAGTCATTTATATTGTTGCCTTCAGAAGCTAAGGTGCTTGAATATGCACACTTCTGATAGCTAAGAAAATCTCTCTGGAGTGTGAAGGGCTGTTTAGCCATGGGTCTTTTTTGTTAGCTAAATTATTTTTACATGTTCCTGTAAATGATCCTACCCTACCAAGACTTGAAACTTAATCCTCAGATAGCTCCATTTTAACAGATTGAAACATCATCTTTTGGGGGAGAGAGTCAAGAAAGTGTATTTGCCCTTATTTTGTACTCTAGATAAAGGGAATACAATAATTATAGGGCTGTTATACTTTTGCCTGTTTTGCTAATGTGAAACTAGCATGTGAATCCAGTATTTGACACTGATTTTTTCATCATATTCTCAAGGGCTATGTCTACACTTGCACTTTTAAGTTGACTTTAACTAAGTCGACTTAGTGTGTCTACACTGAAAATTAAAGTCGACTTAAAGGGGAACTTACAAAGTTAACCTAGAGCGTCCACACTGGATGCTCTAGGTCAACTTTGTGGGGCTAGGGGGACCTTGGGCAGGTCCACGTTGGCGGGGGGGAGCACCCCCTGTGTACAATGGGGCAAAGGGGGACAGGGACCCTGGCAGGGCAGAGCCCTGTGTGTGACACTGTCTGGATTTAGGGAAGCATTTAAGATATTATTTTCTACGGCTATCTCATAAATGCTATAATCCATAGGAACTATGTCATGTTTGGTATCAATAGAAAGGTAGTCATTTGCTGGGAATGATTATATAGTTTATGTCTAGGAATTCTATTTTGATTAGAAGTTAAGAATTTGATGTTATATCCATACTTTAACTTGTGTCCTTCTGGAGAAATGTCTTAGACGGGAGGGTGTTAACAACCATTGTCTCCTTAATGTTTAGGAATTTTCCAGGTAGAATGGTCCCAGGGAGTATCCTGATGAGCCATTGAGGACATAAAGAATACAACCATTGTATTCTTAATGGCTCATCAGTTTACTGTTTACATCAGTTTACAATATATATTTTGTGTTTATCGGCCATTTTGGTTTCACTTAGGCATTGAACCAATTAAAAGGTCAGATATTGCTCTGTAAAGCAAGATGGGTCATACGTCCAGGATTTGGAAGACCTCAGTTCAAGTCATTGCTGTGCCATGGGCTTCCTGTGCGACTTGGGGGAGTCACTTAGTCCTTCAGTTCCTCATCTATAAAATGGAAATAATGCTTTCTTACCTCATGAGGGTGTGTCATGTCCTTTGGTACCAGATATGTGCTGGCTTATATGCACACTTCTGGTAGCTGTCTTGCTTACATACACCAGATGTGTTGATCAAAAGAGCCTTTATTCTCTGAGGTTTGTTCAAATAAGATACATTACACACAGCAGCTTGGTGGTTGCCCAATACAATACAGTTAAGCATTTTATCACAAAGCATTATAAAAATAAATACATTAAAGACTGTGGGGTGCTCAGACACTACAGTTGAAGAGCCATATAAGTACCTAAGACAGATAATCTCCAGTGCCTGAAAATGTATATTGAATATTGCACAGGCTTAAAACTGTGTCATTCTCTCCTCTTCCCTTACTCTGCAACTCAGGTTCCCCCACCCAGCACAATTCTGATCCTATCCCTCATCTCCCAATCTACTTCTACCTTATATCTACATGTAAATAGTTTTAAAAGGCACCTATCAGCCAGCTATATTACAAGGAAGGAGCCGCTGAGACCTCCTGTGGCCACAGTTTGATAAGCAATGTGGATATCTGTTACTGGACAGAAGTAACTGAAAAGCCATTTTAAATTTCAGTCTTACCTGTTCCATACAGATAACATCACTGTCTTGCATTTAGAGTTTTTAATGATGTACTTTGGTGTCAGATTGTTGCTTTTCAGTGATTAGCTATAGTAGGAATGTTAAATTCCATTTCAAACAAAAGTTTACTATTGATTTGTCTGTATTATATTACTAATTTGAACGTCTATAAGAAGAAACTGCTGTTGGTAGCATCCCTCCCTCATGTATATGAGACCTGGTAAGTCTTAACACCTATTCCTGGCACATACTTAATATTCTCTGGCAGATGTCTGTGTTTTCTACCACTGATCATATTTATGCAGGCTTTTTATACCAATTCCTAGAAACGCCACATCAAGAAACCATGATAAATCAGTTACTAAATCGCACAAAACTTCCTTCTTTTTTTTTTTTTTGTTTTTTGTTTAAAAAAAAGTGACTTAAAAACCCTGACATCCCTTTTCTAAGTAGTCTGTTTTTTCTTGAATGTGAACTTCCTTGGCTGGCAAGCAACAATGCAATTGCTATTGTAAACATCTGCATTAGCAGTGTTTGCAAGAAAATATGGGGGCCATTTCTGTGCCCCTGATGCAGTGGTATTTGTTTGTTTACATATCAAGCACCACCTTTTCTCTATCAAATCTGCCTTCCTATATAGCCTGAACATATCTCCCCACCTTGTAACATACTAAGGGCAGGGCCAGCCCGACCATATAGGTGAACTAGTGGTTGCCCAGGGCGCCAGGCTTTAAGGGCACCAAATTAGATGCAAATAATTTTTTCTCTATTTAAAAAATATATGAATATGTTACCTCTTATAAAGAAAAGTATGGCCCTCTGATGGGAGCCCCCAAAGTCATAATTCACCTAGGGCACCAAAAACCCTTGGGCTGGCCCTGGCTAAGGGTCAATGGCTGTGGTCTCCTTACAGCTGTTAGCCAATCCTGTCCTGCCTCCCAGCTGAGAATCTGACATCCAATGCCCTTTCCCCAGGAATGTGATGCAGCTACTGATTAATTTTTGTCTTTGTTCCATAAGGATATCTTTGAAAAGCAAACTTTTTCGTTCTTTGGAATTCAGCAAACTGGCAAATACTTTCAGAAACTTTCCTGCAGGAGGATACCCTATCCACAAGGAACGTCTCTCATATATGTCATTGTATCTGAACACTAAATTATAGGGTGTGTAAGAATTAAAAGCTTACATCCTCAGCTTGTGTACAGTGAGAAGAGTAACCACCTGTCCCTTTACGGGATTTGTGCCTTACAGTGATCATACGTTCCTTATTTTAAGGGATGTCTCTTGACCATTTTAAATATTAAATTATGATATTTAAATTATTAAATTATGATAATTGTATTGTCTATTTGGGGATGAATGTACATTTGAGAGAAAAAGACAAGAAATGCTGAAAGAGATGATACTTCTCGAAAATGTCCCTGTAGAGAAGACCTGTGGCCGTCCTCTGAGCCGGGACCTGAGGAAGGCCCAGGACGCCCCCCCTGGACACACCTGGGTACTGCAGGCCTCCAGCCCCGGCAGCAGAAGGGCGGGGCCCAGACAGGAAGGGAAGGTATAAAGGCCCAGCCTGCCAGCTCAGTCGGGGGAAAGCGGCTGCAGGGGAAGGACGTGGCTGCTCTCCGGCAGCAGATCGGAGAGAGCCAGGCCCCTGCCAGGAGGCCATCCCGGCCCGCCCCGGCTACCCAGCCAGAGGGCCTGCCTAGTTTACCGGGGCCCCGTGACTGGGAAGGAATCCCTGTGGTGAAGGCAGGAGCTCAGTTCCGGGTACATCAGGCCCCAGGGGCAGAGACGCACCCTACCGAGGACCCAGAGGAGCTACGGGAATCCTGTGACCTCGAGGAGCTTCCCTCGGACGAGGACCTCCATGCCCCAGAGGACACCCTGGCGGTGCTCGGACCCTACGACCTTGAGGAGCTTCCTTCAGTGGAGGAGATTGAGGACCTCCCCGACCTCCCTATGGACCTGGAGGGCCTAGTGGGGATGCCCCTGGCAATCTACCCCGGAGATCTGGAGGACGACTCAGCGAACGCAGGTACCCCAAACCCAGGGAAGGGAGGAAGAAGCCCAGGGGTGGTTGGCTACCGCCTAGTGAGTGGCGGAGCCACCGAGGGTCAGCGTGTTTCGGCCGGAGCCCCGCTGACCACAGTGGCAGCCGCCTCTGCCACTGAATAGGGCCCTGGCCTGGGATGCAGTGGAGTGGGTGGGCCTGCGTCCCCCTCCCTCACCTCTTTTCCCTAACCACCCGTAGCACTCCAACCTCAGCAACCCCATGTTGTGCCTCACCCTGCCTAAGGGCTGGAGGCAACTGACTCTTGAACTTGTACCTGCCTCGCCCTGCCTAAGGGCTGGGAGCAACTGACTCTTTGCCTTGGTGCCTGCTCCGCCCTGCCTGGGGGCCGGGGGCAACTGACTCTTTACTGTGTGTATGCCCCGCCCTGCCCGGGGCCGGGGGCAACTGACTCCTTACCTTGTGCCTGTCCCGCCCTGCCTGAGGGCCAGGGCAACGGACTGGGTGCCAAAAGGGCGCCCCACCACTGTTAATTCCCCAGGATAACCCGAAGGGGGCGCCCTTCGCGTCCGCCCGTGCCGCGGGAGTCCTACAGTCCCTTAAAATAAAACTTTGTCCCTTATTTTTCATGTGGTTTTCCTTTATTTCTTTCCAAGATAGCTGGTCACTCTAGTGAGTAGCCCCACTATGGCAATTCACAACAGTTGAGGACCTAATTCAGAGCTACTAATGTTTTCAGTGTATCACTCAAATCCTTGAATCAGTTGTTTTTCTGACCCAAAGCCACATGGATCTCTGCTGTGGGCCAGTCCTGAAGGAGAGCCCCACTCCTCTGAGAGGCCATGAGATAGATCTGTGGATCTACTCAGAGCTAACTCTTTATTCTTAGCAGTTAAGGACTGGGGAATCTTTACTGGCAGAATGAGGGGGGCTGGGGTCTTGTGACGGTTCTTGCAAGTGGGAGTTGAGGAATGAGGAGATGCCCTGAATAATGTTGAGATGAAAGTTTCACCTTCCTTACAGCTCAAAAACATGGCTATGTGACTAATCCCATGAATCCCGCAGGGAACAAACAAACAACAAACAAACATGGCATAGAGCTAAAAGGAGAGAATCTTTACATTCTCGCTTGCTAAGTACACTCTGGAAAAGCATGCGCACAATCTCAGATCCCAACTATGCTGGAGACAGCTATGAATTGGAAAAGCATTCAGAATATGTGTCGGCAAAGAAACACATCAGGTCCCTCCCCCATCACTTGGGTTCAGAGCTTCCAGACTGGGAGTCCTACATGATCTTCATGTTAACAGGTGAAATAAAAGTTCTAAGAATGAGCCATTGCTTTTCAAACAGCTTTACCCAGGACAGTTGTGCAAGCACAGAGGCATATTTCATCATGTATCATGCTTAGTTAGCCCTAACATATGACCACAGTCTGCTCTGGTGCCAGTGAAGTTGGACACATGGCCAAACACAGTAAAAGCGAACAAAAATAAAAATGGATTTGTGAGATAAAATTTGGAGAAAGCTTTTCACCTTTCTATTGTAATAATAAATGGAAATGAAGGTGGTGTTTTCAAAAGTGCCACAAGAGGGTGGTCATATGCAGAAAACTGCTAACTTGAGGCTGAAATGATATCTGTATGCGTCAGTGAGTACTTTTTGTGTGCCTCATTTTACGAGTAATGGCAGAACCTTTGTTACATTTTTAAAAGCTGATTATTATCCTCTTGGCTTACTTTCCTATACCGGGGTATGCCTCTTCACAGGCAAAGATGACCTTCATGCTTCATCTCTGCTTGGACACAGCTCTTTGTTTTGGGTTTAGGAGTAATTTTTCTCCTGGTACCAATGCCCTTCTGTCAACTATGTCATCAGTGCACAGCACCCTCATTACACTCACACTTCAACGGGGGTGCCTTTGAGACCCCATTAAAATTGATTTAGTGATTAGGACTGTGGCTGCCAAGTTTCCTCCTAACGACTTTCCAACCATTTTCTTCAAGAATGGAGTCCGAGGCACGTTCCCAAAACCATCTCACGCTGGGCAGCCCATTTTGTTACCCAGAGTAGTTGGCATTTAAACCAATGGGCATGCCTTATTCTTTCAAAGGAAAATTTGTACTGTTAATCTGTAGGTTGAGGTTGTGCAGGAAGCTGGGTTCTTGATTCTCAGGCCTCGCTCAGCCCCAACACAGTATAAAGCTGCTGGGGGGTAGAGCGGTGTCTCTCTGCTGAAACAAAATTGCCATGATGGAGCAAAGCTCTGACACTGCTGTTCCAGGAAGAAGAGTCAGAAATTTACTCTGCATCTACACTACACTTTCCTTAAGTCGACTTAAGCAGCTGCTTAAGTCGACTTAAGGAAAAATTAAGTTGATTTTATAAAACCTACTTTTAAGTCGACTTTCTGCTTAAGTTGACTGTCTAAAGTCGACTTAAGCCAGTGTAGATGTGGAGTAGCTCCAAGTCGACTTAGGGCTCTCCAGGACTTCCCCACTGCCCTTCCTGCCAGGGTGGCTGGCACAGGAAGAGTCTGGCATGCCCCCCCACAGGGCAGGGCACAGCCCTGCTCACCCTGCCCCTATGCCCTGCCAGGGTCCCTGTCCCCCTTTGCCCCATTGTACCCAGGTACAATGGGGCAAAGGCTGAGCCCCCTGGCACTTGTGAAGGGGTGCTCCCCCCACCACTGTAGACCAGTCCCAGGTCCACCTAGCCCCTACAAGTCAGCCTAGGCGTCCAGTGTGGACGCTCTAGGTCAACTTTATAGGGTCCCCTGAAAGTCGACTTAAAATTTAAGTGTGGACATGCTAAGTCGACTTAAATTAACAAGTGTAGACATAGCCAATATTAGCAGCCATACTAATACAGGGTACGTCTACACTGGCAAGTTAGGTCGACTTCAGGAGGCTTAAGTCAACCTAAACAAAGCCGCATCCATACTGGGCTTTTATTAAGTAGACTTAAGCCCTTCTGTAAATCGACTTAATAAGAGCTTAAGCCGACTTAATAACACCTCCTCTGAGGTTGACTTAAGCCTTAAATCAACTTCTTAAGTACACTTGAAGCCAGTGTGGATGGGGATTAGTGCTAAGTCGACCTTATTAAGTCGATTTAAAGCTGTTAAGTCGACTTAACAAGGTCGACTTAAGTTGACTTAAAGTCAACCTTGTTAAGTCGAATTAACAAAGTCGACTTAACTTTGCCAGTGTAGATATAGCCACATGGACTCTCTATGGCTATGTCTACACTTGCACTTTTAAGTCGACTTTAACTAAGTCGACTTAACTAAGTCAACTTAAAGTCGAGTTAGTTAAGTCGACTTAGTGTGTCTACACTTACAATTAAAGTTGACTTAAAGGGGAACTTGCAAAGTCGACCTAGAGCGTCCACACTGGATGCTCTAGGTCGACTTGGTGGGGCTATGGGGACCTTGGGCAGGTCCACGGTGGCGGGGGGGGGGAGCACCCCCTCTGTACAATGGGGCAAAGGGGGACAGGGATCCTGGCAGGGCAGAGCCCTGTGTGTGACACTGTCTGGATTTAGGGAAGCATTTATGATATTATTTTCTATGCATATCTCATAAATGCTATAATCCATAGGAACTATGTCATGTTTGGTATCAATAGAAAGGTAGTCATTTGCTGGGAATGATTATATAGTTTATGTCTCGGAATTCTATTTTGATTAGAAGTTAAGAATTTGATGTTATATCCATACTTTAACTTGTGTCCTTCTTGACAAATGCCTTAGATGGGAGGGTGTGAACAACCATTGTCTCCTTAATGTTTAGGAATTTTCCAGGTAGAATGGTCCCAGGGAATATCCTGATGAGCCATTGAGGACATAAAGAATACAACCATTGTATCCTTAATGGCTCATCAGTTTACTCTCTGGGATCATATCACCTGGCAAATTCCTAAACGTTAAGGAGACAATGGTTGTTCACACCCTCCCCTCTAAGACATTTGTCCAGATTGACACAAATTAAAGTATGGATATAACATCAAATTCTTAACTTCTAATCGAAATACAATTCCTAGACTATACATAAACTATATAATCATTCCCAGCAAATTACTACCTTTCTATTGATACCAAACATGACATAGTTCCTATGGATTATAGCATTTATGAGATATCCATAGAAAATAATATCATAAATGCTTCCCTAAATCCAGACAGTGTCACACTGTGCCCACATGCCCTGCCCTTTGGGGCGCCTGCCAGGCTCCCCCTGTGCCCCCCCCCGGCAGGGAGGGCGTTGGTGTAGTCCTGGGGTAGCCCTAAGTTGACTTAGGGCTACCCCAGGGCTACACTGGCTTAATTTGACTTTAGAAAGTCGAATTAAGCCTTAGGTCGAGTAGAAGGTGGTTTAATAAAGTCGACTTAATTTTCATAGAATCATAGAATAATAGGGTTTGAAGGGACCTCACGAGGTCATCTAGTCCATTTTCATTAAGTCGACTTTATTTTCCTTATGTCGACTTAAGCAAGCTGCTTAAGTCGACTTAAGCAAAGTGTAGTGTAGACGCAGGGCACATTAAGTCGACTTAAGCCAAGCTTAAGTCGACTTAATTTACCAGTGTAGACGCAGCCTGAAGGAGGTCTACTTGACAGGCCACTGAAATGCAACGAACCCTGTGGTGAAAAACAAGAACTGCTTAACAGCCTGCAATTACCACACCTCTGAGTTTTGAGCAGGATGTGAAGAGGAATTCAGCATCTAGCTGAAAGTACAGAGGGGCTCTGCATGTAG
Organism: Pelusios castaneus; assembly: GCA_007922175.1. Classification (NCBI taxonomy): domain Eukaryota; kingdom Metazoa; phylum Chordata; order Testudines; family Pelomedusidae; genus Pelusios; species Pelusios castaneus. Next base: position 1,501,352 of record ML685851.1, on the reverse strand, counting down.
ACGGTCTCCTGCATGTGCTGGTATCTGGGGGGTGACTGGTACCTTGCTTAGGATCTTGTGCCCTCAGTTCTAAGATAACTAAAACAGTGTTTAGAGTCTTTTCTTTTTGTACATGAAGCTGTGATCATGGTGTGTGTCATTCTGGAAGGGAAGATCTATTCAGTTCAAAGTGTCTGACGAAGTGGGATTTTCTCCCACGAAAGCTCATGCGATAAATAAATCTGTTAGTCTTTAAAAGTGCCACAGGACTCTGTTTGTTTTTCTACAATATACTAACACGGCTACCCCTTTGGAACTTCAGTGCAATCTGTAATCAAGGCATTTTATTGGGAAAGGGGGGAATATAGCAATAAATAGTTTATAAATAAAATGCAATTCATGCCAAACCTCCGCATGCACTGAGAAAAACCTCTCTATTTTGGTTTTGCAATTGTGTTCTGATCGGTAGGAACTGGGATTGGCAAAGACAACACCAAAAAAAGTTCCAAATGGGTAGCTGTGTTAGTCTAGGTCAGCCAAACAAACAAGGAGTCCTGTGGCACTTTTAAAGACTAACAAATTAATTTATCGCATGAGCTTTCATGGGAGAAAATCCCACTTCGTCACATGCTTTGAAGATGGGGAATTTACAGAATAAGTGGAAATTAAATGCAGGGAAATATATGACACAGGATCAGGTCAGGCTGTACCAGCAAATCAGAATAGGTGCTGGGATTCAAACACTGGGTGACAGCATATAGAGAGAGGAAGGTGAGGTCAAATCACCTGTTGTAATGAGAATAAAAGTGGTGTAGTTAGTTCTCCTCTCTGGGGAACTTATTTGTATGCTGTCTAAGCTGCTAGGGTGAAAGAAACTCTTAATTAAAGCTGTAACACAAGGGGGCACAATGTTTCCATTGCCTGAAATCAGTGGGTTTTTTTTGTGGGGGAAAAAAAAGGTGCCAGTACCAATATCTTGATAGTAAATTTAAAAAATACCTCTTCCACCCCACTTCTTTCTGCACCACCCTTCTTCTTCCAGTAGTGCGCTCTTTTTCCACACTGACTTTGCCCCCCCCCCCCCCAGATGGGCAGTGGGGCCAGCAAAAAAGGTACTGATACTCTGTATCCCTGCACACCGTCACAAAAAAAGCACTGCCGGAAAAAATGGCTGTTATTTGTGTTTCTGCTCATTTGACATGGAATGTTAGTGATATACTTCTTGCTCCTTGTTCATAACAGGCCCAATCCAATTCCCACTGATTTCAGTGGGAATGTCTTCATTTGCCTTAATGGAAACTGGATTAGGGCCAAAGAGAACATCTTGTGCAAGCCAAATGTGCCCCATTTGTTTGTTCTTTATTTTGTGTTTTCATATAATAAGTTTTGTTGCACAAAGGAGGATCAAAAGCCCTTGGATCCATCTCCAGGTCCTTTCAGTGTTTTGACCTGTCATCCTTTTTCAAGTCCTGTGATTTTTGTGGTACTGTCATGTGTACTGAGACATTTACTTTCACAACAGCAGTTTCTCTGCTGGAACAGCTCTTGGTTATCAGCAGTGAAGAAAGTTTCTCTCTCTGAGGACTTGTCTAGATTGACAGCAGCAAATTCACTGCCATCAGATCAAACTTCCCAGTTCAATAGAGGAGTCTGTGAAGACTCACTTGACTGATTGGGGAGTTTATCCTTTAACTCCAGCCCCTCAACAACAGTAGCATGAGTCAAATGGAGGGCATTTCCCTTTGGCTCAGCACAGTAGACCTGCTGGATGTTAGAAAGCAGAAGGGAGATGCTTAAGTTATTTTAAGTAACTTGCATATCTCTCTTTGATTGACACCAAAAACAGTGGAAGTATGGACATAGCCTGATCATTAATCTGTGGTTTCAGTGAAAACAGAGTGGGCTCTTAAATCTGCATCACTAGGTCCACTGAAAAATCTCAGGTTTTTATAGAGCAAGTTCTTGTCTAAGGTATGCTTGGGGGATCTTGACTCTATTTCCCCTAGGTGCAATGCACTGATGCCACTGCTTAGGGAAAGAAGAGCATCACAACTGTGGATCTGACTGGAGAATTGGTATTATGTCTCTCTGAAATTGCTCACAAGGTGCTCAAATTCTCAGACAGAGTTAACACTGTGAACTCTCTTCTTCTGGACAAAAACATGGTCCAGGTAAATGGAGCATGAAATAATGTGTGGCCTAAAAATATCATCGCTCAGGTTTGCAGACAACTGACACTTTAATGTTTGAAAACACAAAATCCAGACAAATGGAAGCAAACTATATTCCCTGATGTGCCAATTTCTACTCTCACATGGTCAACCAAAATAAAGTGAATAGAACCTATACAATGAGATTAGTAGACTATGGGAATGGCCAGATGGTATGTATGGTGGAGGGAGGTTTTAGTGGCCCAAGGACTTCAAGGAAATAAAAATTGTGTGGTACAAATGGGCTGTATTCAAACAACCTTACAGTTTGTACAGGTTGGATCCAAACTTCATGGCTGTCACCACTTCTGTATTGGCTAAACACCCATGCCACTAGGAAAATTTGGATCAGGAATCATGCTTTAAGGATCAGGTCTGTCTGTTCCATACAGTCTACAATTGATGCAGAGGTGCCTGTCTTCTATCCAACCTAATTGTCCTTCTTGTCTGTAAAACAGTAATGTCATGGTGCCTGGAGTGACTCACAGCTGAGAATACCAAATTCAGAACAGACTGTCAGAGAATAGGGCAGAGACCCCAAACTGGTTGTATAGTCCATAGGTATTAGAGTTCACCAAGCCAGTAGTAAAAGTTCACTCCTCAACAATTACATCAGTTTTACCATGGAGTACAGACATCACCTTAGGCCTCTCAACCTCTTTGTGCCACCCAGACAAATTGTGCTTTATGATGAAAGGTTATTCACCATACATTAGGCTCTTCCAGCTCCAGGGAACTAGTCACTTACCCAGATCAATGGACACTTCATATCACACACCAAAAATAATGCAGTGGCCAATACTTAGTAAACTAACTAAAGATTTATTAATTAAGAAAAGAAATGAGTTATTCAAAAGTTAAAGCAAATAAAATACATTACAGCTGAATCAGAATGAACCCAGTTGTTAGCAAAGAGGTAATTTTTGCTAATTATCTATAAATCACTTGAAAGTCTTTCATGAATCTCTCAGAGCATCCCACAATTGATTTTTTGGGATCTCAGTCCAATGACTCAAAACTCCCACTGTTAGAGTTCAGTAGATCGGAGATGTTGGATCAGTCCAATGAACCTGTATTTATAGCTCTCTAGTACAATGAACAAGCTGACAGGCATCCTCCCAGATAACCCAACACAGCATGTGTGTTCCTTTGATGAAGAATAGATATTTGAGTCTTTGAAAATTCCCCATGGTACTTGCTTTGAAGACTGAATGTTTCAGCCTCAAGACTTTAGTCTTGTAAACACAATGTGATAGCCAAATAATTATTCATTAAGTAAATTCATATCTAAATGCTAAATACATGCCTTTTGATCTAATGACAATTGACTATAGTTTCATACATAATGTAAAGGTAATAGAGTCCTGAAAAGGATTTAGCAACTACAGGTTAATTTGGGTATGCTGGTATACCACTAACACTAACAGGATGTAGATAAATACAATTAATATCTATTTTTAATTTTTATCAACACAAGTGAATGGGCTTGTGTCGGTTAGTCTAGTTAACATTCCTTCGATCCCATGCACATGTCAGGTAATGCTAAGGCTTAAGCTGTCCAAAAACTTAGGCCACAGGGTCAGGGGGTTGAAAAGAAAATGAGTCAAAAAGCATAAAGACAGGAGAGAACACAAAACTGTTAAATTAGATTAAATTGACAGGTACAAAAGTGCAAAAAGAAGGCGGGCTAAACTAGCCACAGAGAAAGGGGGAAGATTAACAGATCCCCAGCACTCCGGCTAGATAACCGCAAAAGAGGAGAAGGGTCAGAAAGGTCTCTGACAATCAGACAAGACAGCTGGACCTATGAGTTGGCAAAAAACCATGTCACTGCGGGTTTTTGAGCAATAAAAGGAGGCTTGCTGGGGGGGGGGCAAGTTCGGAGTTATTTGTCTCAGTTAACTCTGAGGCAAAGGCTCTGGGGGTGGTCACCCCCACGAGCACTCCCCCCTGCTCTCCGTGGGATGTGGACGAACTGGGTACAAGCACTGAAGCCTGGCCAGCTAAGGGAAGTCGGAACAGCAAATCTCACATCAAAGGAAATGTAATCAAAGTAAAGGGGCTCTGAGAAGCGCCTGGCTCCTAAGCAAAAAGTAACACAAAAGGTTTTAAGGTTCTTCCCAGCTTTATGATGAGACTCTTAGGTAAATGAACAATAGCAGCACCAACCTTGGGTTTCGGGTTTGATGCCAGAATTGGGGTAGGTATAGGATTTGCTTTGGGTATAATTGTGTTAGCATTTCTGCTTGTGTGTGTGTTTATAATTGATAAAAATAAGAGCAAAATTGTGTTAGAGTATGTGTGTGAGGAAACTGTAACCAGTGACCAAGTCTGAGACTAAATCCTGTGTACAGCCACCCAGGGCCTGCAAAGGTCCTAAAGCAAGGGTGCACAGGTGAACCTCATGACTCACTGGATCCCCTTCTTGTGTGAGTGCATAAATGGGCGCTCTCTGTGCTTGGCGTCCGTGCTGCTATAACTCTGCTGCTGGGGGGAGGAAAGTGTGAATGGGGGTAACCGTTGACCAGGTCTGGGACTAAATCCTGTGTGCAAGGGTACACAGGTGAACCTCGTGACCCAACGGGTGTGAATGAGAACCCTATACAATAGTATAAAGAGTCTTGTGTGATTGTGTCTTACATATGGGCTTGTGTTCTTGATTGCTCTGGTTTGTGTGTATTGGGCTCTGTTATACTCTCTATGTCATGTGTTTAAGGCCATAATTTATGCAAAACCCTGAATCTGTATTCATGCAATAAGCAGTATTGTAGTTTAGAGTGTTTGTGGATATATTGGTGTTTATTATACTACTAATCACTGCCTTAACCTGTGTAATTGTAATCATAGTGCCTTAATAAATGTCACATGCATAGTAAATAGACAAAAAATCATTGGCTGAGTCTACACTGGAAAATTAAGTCGACTTAAGCTTGGCTTAAGTCGACTTAATTTGCCCTGAGTCTACACTACACTTTCCTTAAGTCGACTTAAGCAGCTTGCTTAAGTTGACTTAAGGGAAATAAAGTCGACTTAATGAAAATTAAGTTGACTTTATTAAACCTGCTTTTTACTCGACCTAAGGCTTAATTCGACTTTCTAAAGTCGAATTAAGCCAGTGTAGCCCTGGGGTAGCCCTAAGTTGATTTAGGGCTACCCCAGGACTACACCAATGCCCTCCCTGCTGGGGGGGGGGCACATGGGGATCCTGGCATGCCCCCCAAAGGGCAGGGCATGTGGACACAGTGTGACACTGTCTGGATTTAGGGAAGCATTTATGATATTATTTTCTATGGATATCTCATAAATGCTATAATCCATAGGAACTATGTCATGTTTGGTATCAATAGAAAGGTAGTAATTTGCTGGGAATGATTGTATAGTTTATGTCTAGGAATTGTATTTCGATTAGAAGTTAAGAATTTGATGTTATATCCATACTTTAACTTGTGTCCTTCTTGACAAATGCCTTAGATGGGAGGGTGTGAACAACCATTGTCTCCTTAATGGTTCATCAGGATACTCCCTGGGACCATATCACCTGATACATTCCTTAACATAAGGAGACAATGGTTGTTCACACCCTCCCGTTTAATGCATATGTACAGAAGTACACAAGTTAAAGTATGGATATAACATCAAATTCTTAACTTCTAATCGAAATAGAATTCCTAGACATAAACTATATAATCATTCCCAGCAAATGACTACCTTTCTATTGATACCAAACATGACATAGTTCCTGTGGATTATAGCATTTATGAGATATCCATAGAAAATATCATAAATGCTTCCGTAAATCCAGACAGCGTCACACACAGGGCTCTGCCTTGCCAGAGTCCCTGTACCCCTTTGCCCCATTGTACACAGGGGGTGCCCCCCCCGCCACCATGGACCTGCCGAAGGTCCCCCTAGCCCCACAAAGTCAACCTAGAGCATCCAGTGTGGACGCTCTAGGTCGACTTTGTAAGTTCCCCTTTAAGTCGACTTTAATTGTAAGTGTAGACACACTAAGTCGACTTAACTAACTCGACTTTAAGTTGACTTAGTTAAGTCGACTTAGTTAAAGTCGACTTAAAAGTGCAAGTGTAGACATAGCCATTGGTAGTAGTGATCTTTGCCTAGGGGCTTCGGGAGCTTCCCAACATCCGCATTTAAAGAACCGGGTATTTGTTTGAGCACCCTTCCCCCTTAAGGGGATAAAGCTTAACAGCACAGTGACTTAACACCTCTTTGAGAATTTTAGTGCCACAAATGGCACCAGACCTTTCATCCTTATTATCAGTATTATACATATCTATTTTTGTAGGTAAAAAGAAAAGACACATATAGCATGAAATGTACAGTAAAGAAGTTTTTATGAATCATCATAGTCCTAAGGGCAGCTAATCATCAACAGGAGCCATTACCCAAAGGCCCTCTGCTTTGCCAGTCGTAGCTTTCAACAGGTTGAATTCTTAGACATTAACTGGTGGTGCCTCCATTTGACTGTTTAGGGCACTGATTCTCAACCAAGGGTATGTGTACTTCTGGGGATATGCAGAGATCTTCCAGTGGATATATCAACGCATCTAGATCAGGGCCATCCCCTGGGGGGTGTGGAGCCCAGGTCTAATCAGCTAGTGCCCCCCACCCCGCCCGCCAGGCCAAAATGGCAGCTGCAGGCCCTGCCCCCAGTGCTGGAGAGGGCTCTCTTCAACTCTGTGTGTGAGAGGGGGAGGCTGGGGCCAGAAGACACCCTCCCCCTGTTCTGCTCCTCCACAGCATTCTATGCCCACCCGTCCCCGGCTGGCCATCCCCAGCCACACATGGCTCACCCCGACTCCTGGGATGGACCGGCTGGGGTTGGGATGGGCATGGAAAGCTGCAGAAGAGCAGTACAGGGAGGACGCCCTCTGACCCATGGGCCCCTTTCAGGGCTGAACAAGCAGTGGTGGGGTGGTACAGGGCCCACCAAACTGTGGGGCCCGGGATGATGGCCCCGCTCATCCCTCGCCCTCCAGGGATGGACCTGATCTACATAGAATCATAGAATCATGGGGCTTGAAGGGACCTCATGAGGTCATCTAGTCCAACTCTCTGCTAAAAGCAGGACCACTCCTACTAAATCATCCCAGCTAGGGTTTTGTCTAACTGAACCTTAAATATCTCCAAAGATAGAGATTCCACCACCTCACTAGGTAACCCATTCCAATGCTTCATCACCCTCCTAGTGAGAAAGCTTTTCCTAATATCCAACCTCAACCTCCCCACCTGCAACTTGAAACCATTGCTGCTTGTTCTGTCCTCTGTTACTACCGAGAACAGTCTAGCTCCCTCCTCTTTGGAGCACCCCTTCAAGCAGTTGAAGGTTGCTATCAAATCCCCCCTCAGTCTTCTCTTCTGTAGACTAAATAAGCCTAGTTCCTTCAGTCTCTCCTCATAAGTCATGTGCCCCGACCCCCTAATCATTTTTGTTGCCCTCCGCTGGACTTTTTCTAATTTGTCCGCATCCTTTCTGTAGTGGGGAGCCCAAAACTGGACACAGTATTCCAGATGCGGCCTCACCAGTGCCGAATCGAGAGTAATAATCACATCCCTCGATCTTCTGGCAACACTCCTACTGATGCAGCCCAATATGTCACTGTCCTTTTTGGCAACAAGAGCACACTGTTGACTCATATCTAGCTTCCCATCTACCATAACCCCCAGGTCCTTTTCTACCAGCTGACGAGAATGCTGTGGGAAAACGTATCAAAAGCCTTGCTAATGTCAAGGTATACCATGTCAACGGCTCTTCCTGCATCCACAGATCCAGTCATCTCATCATAGAAGGCAATCAGGTTGGTCAGGCACGATTTGCCCTTGGTGAATCCATGCTGACTGTCCCTGATCTCTATTCCTGCCTAGTTTTAAAACAGGTCATGTAAAAAGCACAGGCAAAGTCCATACAAACTAAAATTTCAGACAGACAATGAGTTGTTTGTGCTACTCTCTTCTCTCTACTCTGAAATGTAAATATAGTATTTATATTCTCATTGATTTACTTTATAATTAGATACCAAAAGTGAGAAAGTAAGTTATTGCAGTAACAATATGCTTTGACACTTTTGTATTTTTATGTCTGATTTTGTAAGCAAGTAGTTTTTAGGTGAGGTGAAACTTGTGCTATTCAAGACAACTCAGACTCCCGGAAAGGATACAGTAATCTGGAAAAGTTGTAAGCAATTGGTTTAGGGTAGTGAGAAACCCTTGGCTACCTATGTGGTTTTGACTATCCCGACCCAGAGCTTATACCTATACTGCATACATATACTCTGATACTCATATACTTATACCTATACTGCATACATATAGCCTGATACCGCATACATATACTCTGCTGACACGTCTATAACAGTGTGATGGGGCGGCTGCCCCCACACTGGCCTTTATAGAGTTTAAAAGGGCCAGGAAGCGGTAGCCAATAGACTGTAAGGAGCCAATCAGGGTGCAGCAGCCAGTATAAGAACGGGAGCTGCAGGCACCAGGGGTCAGTTAGCCTTGGGAGTTCAGAGGGGAAAGTAATCCCTCTGGCTGGCTTGCTGGCTGAGGAAGTAAGCACTCTGGAGAGCTCCCAGAGTGCCACTGGGAGCTGTCCAGGAGCCCAGAGGTACTGAAAGACAGAAGGCAGCAGAGGTCCAAGGAGTGGTCCAGAGGCGAAGGGCCAGTGAGGGGCTGGAGTGGGATGGAAATCTACAGAGGTGATGGTGGGATGACAGAACCAGAAGGCTGGAGTGACCCTGAGGTGGGGGCATGGACTGGACTGGGCCTGAGGAGAAAGCAGCCCAGGGAGATTGGGAGTGACCAAGAGAGACTGGAGGGAGGCGGCAGTGATAGTGTGGTGGTTGAGGCACTTAGGATCCCAGGGTTGGGGCCCAGAGGAGTGGGAATGTGCGGGTCCTGGCGCAGGACTCCCCAGCCATTGAGACTCTGAGTAGTGGCCAGGATGAAGGAGTGGAACTTTCCCCTTGAAGGGGGCAGAACAGATTTAGGTACTCAGCCAGAGGGCCAAGTAGCCTGCGGGAGCAGCTGGCTGAGTGGCGGAGCCGAGCTCAAGACGTGGACCACTTGAGCTACATTCTCCAGTAACACCTCACCAGGAGGCACTCATCCAGCAGTGGAGCATGAACCCTGTCATAAACAGATAAACCAACAATCAAGGTACATTTTATTTACAAGGGAAATACATATAAAAGGGAAGGAGAAGATTGATTTCGAGTAGCTACATCAGCAACCCCATACAACCTACTAGAAACATCATTCCCTTCCCCCACAAGGTAGATTGCCATGGATTCATGAGTCCAGTTTATTCCATGCTAGTGGGCTCTGTAATGTGGAGGAACCCACATACCTTGGTGACTCATTGCTTTAGATGCGCTTATGGGGCAGTGTCTGGGGTGAAAGGAATTGTCCAGCCTGCACCAGCCGTGAGGCTCCCACGCTAACAGCTAAAATCACTGAGGGCTGAAGTGGGACCACCAGACACCCAGATTTAGAGGCTTCATAGAAAGGGCTGAGCCGCTGAGGCATTGCTTGACACCTTTCTCCTATCCCTGGAGTGGAAGGTGAAGGCACCCCTGAACTCTGACCAAGGGCAATAACTGTGAGTGGAGTGCAGTGGAGGGAGAGAGGAGTTTGTGTAAAAGGGACATTTGTTTGTCGGACTTTCACTTCACAAAGTGAGAGACTGAGAAGAAGGACACTGCCCAATGTACTTTGAGGTGAGTGTTTTGCTCATGGTCATGTTTTCAAGTCATGCTTGTGATGTTTTCCCAAATTAGTGCCAGGTTCCTTTTCCCTTTTAATAAAAGTTTTCTTTTCCATACACAGACTTGGTGCTTGTGAGAGAAGAAGTTTTGCTTCTTAGAGGGGGCTATGGGTGGTGTGTAGTTTTCCCAGATTACTGGGGGGGCGCGGGGGGGGGGCCCAAGCCAGTTGTGTGTTGTATTTCAAAAGGAATCCCTAGGTATTGAAACTGGATGTTGGTGTTGCCAGCTCCACCTGGCACCGTAGTCTTCTAAAGGCTGATCTCTGTTGAACCACATCTTTTGCAAAATCAGTCATTCTATTATGTGGCATCTGCCACATCCCCAAAAAGAGGGTATTCTTTTCCATGAGCTAACCGCATTATTTTATTTTTTTGCAGTAAATCTGAGGATACTTGACGATCAGTGTATGAGGTTTGGCATTTGAGATTGGTTTAGGAGCCAGAGACCTTCATGTTCTCTCTAAATCAAATTTAAAATCATCTGGAAGACTGGGCACTTCTGAAAAGAGCCAGGGAACTAATTTTAGGGGCTCGCCTTTCTTTGCTCCTTTCAGTACTTTACGACTTTTGTAATTCCCAAATTCTTGTGGTGAGATCTTCCCTTGAGGTCTGCCATTTTAGATTAAAGAGAAGTTTGTGAGTCTTCTCCACACCTGTGCAATAGATCTTTTGTACCTGATCTGAAACTAATAATATTCTCCCTTCTGATTCATTCACCCTTTCAGCATTTGCAGAGAGCTGTTAACTGAGGTAAAAGTCACTTGTATTGTGGCCTTGAGAGCTAATGTGTCTTCAGCAATATTTTCCTGCAAGGCCTTCATAGAGACAGTGCATCTTATAAAGAACATAAGGAGACTCCATTCTTTGGCTGCTTGTACCGCTCCCAGTAGATAAATCTTTGCCTGCTGACATGCCAGAGATTTTTGGGGCACCAGCTCCCATATTTTGGAGGGCAACCCTGGACAAAAATGGGTATTTGAGGATGGTTCTGAAGCTCAAGAAATCTGCTCCTCCATGCCACACAGCACCCCCTGGCGTATAATGGAAATTTACTTTTAAAATAAGAAATATCCTTTTAATTTACCCCTCCCCAGACATGGGTGGGACCTTAAGGGGGAGAACACACTGCAGGCTTCATGAGCCCAAAGGACAGCGCTGAGTGCTACATTTTCAGTCATGTAACATGCAAGTGTAATTTAAAAGTATCTGTAACCATACTGCTTGGGTGGAATAATTTGGGAGGCTCCCTTTGAGTTGAGAAAAATGTGCACTTAGCAATGGTTAAGAATTCAAAAAATTGGTCCTAATTCCTAGTTGCTCTATCCCTGCATTGAATGCAGGAATAGAGATGGGGGCAAAGACAGTTTTAAGACATAATTGTGTTCCCTGTATTCTGGGGCCATTCAGGACCCAGACCGGTCCTGCCTGACGTCTCAGTTAGACCAGCCTCTGGGGCTTGGCATGAAACTAGTGTAGGGCTTCTCTGATAGTTCTGTATTAGCAGAATAGCTCTCTAATAAGCCCTCCATACAGCCCCTTTATGCTGCCAGAATAGCATAAAGGGATCCTAAAGCAAAAGAGAATCAGTTCCATTATTTTTAATCTAATCCTAACAATGTAATTTTCTTGACTTTCTATATTATTTCTCCCTTGATGTTTGGCTTGAGTTACTTAAGAAGCTGCATGAGACATCTTTGGAAAGCATAGTGCTGTAACAATTACAAGTCTTGCTCAAATATGCAAGGATAAATATATGCACCATACAAACATGTCTGTCTTTTTCACTTGTCACTCTGGCACTGAAATATTTGCCAGGAAACATGGAGGAGGGAAGATTCTGGAACCAGGACTAAAAAAAACCCTCTGCATTTAAAAAAAAAAAATAGGAATCATATAGCAAGCAAGCCATGCACATGGGACAAAATTAGGATATCCTCATTTCCCATTATATTTATATAAAAGAAACAACAGTAATTAAACCCAGATTTCAGAACTATGGCTTGTTTATTTTATAATGATTAGAATGCACTAATCAGTAAGGAAATGCATATTTGAGAAAGTAATGGAGATTTTAAACTGTACTGTGTATTTTTTTAAAGGGGGGTTAGAGATGCAAATATCTAAAGTTGAAAGGCTTCAGTCTGTTTTTTGGGCACATTTGAAACTTGAATTGTTGAGTGCATTGGAAGGAAGTGTAACAGAATAATATTCTGGACAAACCATATGGAATTAAGAAAAATGTATTGAATTAAATTGATATGTTTGGGGTTCGTTGTGTATGTCATTGTGGAATTTTATGTGCCTTTTCTAGTAGGAGGGAGATGTTAATATTATTCCTCTATCAGCCCTCCTGAACTGCCACCCTCCTGAACTGTTCGCATATACTAGTTCAAAATGGATTTTCCATGGGCCAACCAAGAAAGAAAGGATTTTTAGATAAACAATCTGGTTTAAAACTAGCTCAAAGTCTTCCTCCTGATCCACCAAACAGACAGGACCCTAGTCCATGGAGGGCCCCAGTCCTTAGAGAAGGGTTAAGGACTGGACCTACTGAGGCCACTAAAACTGGTGGTTAGTTCTGAACTGAGGCTGTTATGAACTTGTGACCATAGAAGAGACCCCTTTATGGAGTTTTGAAGGACGGCTAATACCAGAGCCCATGTTTGGTAAGCTTATTAGCATGTATCTGGGTTCTTTTATGTTTTTAATATGTTTTCACTGTACTGCCTTTACACTAAGACTCAAATATGGTTGCATAATCTGTGTAGTATCTATAACTGTGGGCAGTCACTCTGTTAATCCTCTTCTAAAGAGAAAGCAAGCTGGTGTGCTTGGGCAGCCTGTCTGCTGGGAATAACACAGTGAAGTCAGGGCACTATGCACCTGGCGAGACGGAAGTGAGGCACCAGCTGGATCATAGAGGGAGAATACAGATGTAGTTGCCCAGAGCTGTCACTGGGAGCACTGTATCAGTCATGTCTCACTGACCGATCCAATTTCTTTGCAACCTTCCATCATGACTTGGTCTTGAGTGGTCAGGCCTAATGGTCCAAGCAGTAATAGTCAGAAGCCAGGAAGAACATTGAAGGTCAGAGCCACAGGTCTAAGACAGTGTCAGGAACCAGGAGTCAGGAGTCCAAGAGCAAGCTGAGAGAAAAGTTCACCACTACAACTGGCCAGGGAGTCCACCTTGCTGCATAGACACTTTCTAGAATGTCTCCTGGGTTTAAATATGATGTGTAGCGAAGCTGCATGGCTTCCCCCTGAGGTAGATGCTAAGTGCACCAGTGGGACATGAAGGGGAAGGCCTTGTAGCTCAGTCAGGGGAGAGCACTGGAGGAGAAGGACATCTCTATCCTGGGGCTGGGATGTAAACCTGACCACTGAGGAGCTGTCTACTGACTGGAGTGTAGAGGAGCTGCCTGGCCCCTGCAACCTGCCAGAGCCGCCTGACACAAACTGCCTAGGGCCTCCTGGGGCTGCCCCTTGTGGTATATCCTGGATGATGACACAGGATGCAGAAACATGGGCACAAGGTGGAGGAATTAGCTCAGGGATTGTCAACCTCAGCCTGGCTGTGCTGGAGCCCAAGCACTTCTCAGTGAGTTTCCACTGGAGCTTTACTGACCCCTGGTGGTACGCTCTACTGCTGTTAGGATCTGCGGCTGGGATATGCTCTAGTCAGGAGGCCATGTCCCCCTCTCCCATTGCCACCCAAATCCCAGGGGTGATACTCTCACCAGGCCTGTGAAACCTCACTGGGCTCCAGACTGCTTGCCTGCCCCATTCTGCCTGCAGGACTGGGCTCATAGACTCCTCAAGGGAATGCCTAGAAACAGGCCAGCAGCTAGCTTCTGGCAATTTACTGCCCCACCCCGCTGAGGTCCTAGGTGTACCTCTGAAGGGCTGTGTAGTGAAGCGGTGCTGTCTCCCTCTGAGGCGGACACTAAGAATTGACCCTGATCTGTTTCAGAGTTCCTGAACCAATCAGTAACCATGAGGAAAGCTGTCAGTCTGGCCTTCTGAGGAGATGTTTTCTGAGGTGGTTATTTCCATAGGGTTCATATGATGATGGACATGACTCAGTCATGGCTACTGAATAGCACCAAAGAGGCGTTTGCCATCCCCAGACCTGGATTCTAGTCCCCTTAGAACATCACACTTTACAAAAGTAGGTGCTTGTTAGGCATGTTTCAAGTTCTGTAGCTCTGTATTACAGGATTTTCCACATATCTGGGTGTTATTAGCAATGGGTCATTCACTATTGATTTAGGTTCCTAAAAGCCTACGTCACTTTTGAAAATTGAGATGAAGCTGCTAAATCACTTATGCACCTTTGAAAAATTGATCCATCTTTTTGTTCATGGATATTTACAATTGCTCTTTAACAAATGTGGCAACAGCAAAGCTTCATACAGATAAATCAGCTTTCAGATTCTAGATGGGTCTCAAAAGCTTCAGCCAACAGTAGTTTTTTTGTATGCTCCCATAAAACATCTTGTGCCCCTAGTTCTGATGTGTCTCTGTGTCCAGTTTCTTCCATGCCAGCTACTTCTGTGTTTGACCTGGCCCTCAAGCAAACATGCTGTTCTACATTGTTTGAATTTAAACAACTGCTTTGATTTGCTGAAACAGTCTGATTTGATCCTATGACGTACACTTCCCTGCATTTGTTTTCCTACCATTCTGTAAGGTCTCTATCTTCAAGCATCTGATGAAGTGGGATTTTCTCCCATGAACGCTCATGCAATAAATAAATATATTAGTCTTTATATGTGCCACAAGACTCCTTGTTTGTTTTGATGAACTAGAGTGATGCGGCTACCCCTTTGGAACTATTCCACACCACTAACTCTGCAAGATGCTAGGTTAACTTGACTCACCAGAGGAAGATGCTATATGAATTCAAAGAGGCAAGTCTTACTTTTTATAACATGCTTCTGCCAATTAATGTGCAGGGACTGTGATGGGATGTACTCCCCACACTGGCTCTGAGAAAGCTGATTTGGGTCAGGTGGGCCCAATCAGCCAATTAGCCTGCAAGCTGGGAGAATTAAGGGTGAGAGGAAAGCCCTAATTAGGAGGAAGGTCACCTGAGCAGAAGTGGGCTGGGCTAGTATAAACCCAGGAAGCTGGTGGTAGAAAAGCCTGCCTAGGGGAAGTTTGTGGTCATCCTCTGTTTGACAGAGAGGGAAGGTGGAAATCTAGGGAAAGAGTAGGACCCTGGGGGCCTGATCCTGAGGGATGTGCACACCCTGAAGGAACAATGTAGCGAAGAGAGCCTGTGGAATTCAGAGTTGGAAGTGGTCTAGGAAGTAAGAAGCAAGGTTGGGGACTGAACAGGTAGCTGTTGTGGGGTCCCTGAGTTTGAACTTGTACTAGTGGGAGATGCAGGTTCCCTTGTTTGCTGCTGGGAAGAGGCAGTGGTGAGGAAGTGAGCTAGAAGACTGCCTGAATCAGTGATAGGGTAAGGGCACTGAGAGTGAGGAATGCCGGATGCCCCTGGAACAAAAGAAATTTTGAAGGACGTGACCCTGGAACGGAGGACAGGGAGAGGTAATGCTGAGTGACCTTGCTGGAGGGCTGAATTATGAAGAGACCACAGCAGGTCCTGGAGTGAGAGAGAGAGAATGCAGATGATGAGAGAGACAGGGTGTGCAATTGCAGAAAGGGTCATCAGCCATGTGGAGCTAATCCCCAGAGGGCCAGGAGGAGGTGCCATCCTGTGGAGAGCAGAGCCCTGTGACAGTACCTTATCTTGGAACCTTAAAATAATTGTTTTGGTTCTGCTGGCAGTACCTGACCCCTTCTAATTCCAGACCAGATACTTTATTTCAGTAGGTTAGCAGCTTCATATCTCCAATGCAATAAAATGTGTTTAGTGTAACTTAGTCAACGCCCTTTACTTGAAGACATACACAGGCACAGTAGAGGTTTTATGAACTATTGACCTTAACAGTCCACTCTAGACACTCTTGGCTCAGAGACTAAACTCCAGCCAGCAGTCATTCTTGATGCCACATCTTCATACTTGTTTAAGTGCTCTACTGCTAGACATTCTACTACTGTACAATAGAGCCATCTACAATCAATTTCAGTTCAGTCTATCCTATTTTTGTTTTAGCTTGCAGAGACAATTTCATTAAAAAATTAAAAGCAATCCCCCAAGATGAAAAACTACTAAACTACCTCCTCTGCATGACTGCACTAAAACTTTAGCAGCCAGCAACACACCCCATCAAGCAGCTGAAGAGAGCCACAAAAGTGAATGTATGTTTGGGTATGCTGCTTAACTTTCTTTATACATTGCCTTTTCATACTGGGGCAACCTGTGACTCATTCACAGCTGAAAGTCACATGATGCTTTTGTTAAACCTATGTAAACTGCATAGACAGTTATGAAGAACCATGTGAGTTCTGATACCCAAAGCTGATATTTACAGGATTATTAAGCTACAGATGAATGGATTTCTGGATGTTCCTCCTGTAGGAAGAACAGAAACTGTTCAGCACACTGCTTGATAGATCTGCTTCTTTCTGTCATAATTACTGAACCTTTGGAACACAGAATAAGGGCCAATGCCTTACTGGATGGGAGATCCAGTGATCTCCTCCTCTGACAAATGTATGGCAAAATGCCCATGTATGTTGAGCATGTACTGTTGGCAGCATACACAGATAAGACTTTCTCAATCAAGACACGTCAAATGCATAAACCTGAGAATAATACATAATTGCTCTGTCAAATGTAGCCTCTTTCTGCTAATGCAATATCTGAAAAAATGATAGTTTGCAGAAATGGAGTCATTTGAATTTGACTTTTCTTGCCAAGTTTTTTTAAACTCTATGGACCGAACACCAATAATTCATGGAACTTTTAATAATCTGCATGTGCACTCTGTGACTTAAGTGTGATTTTTCATATACATCACAAGGTATTATTTCTATTCCCTATCTATATAAGGATGGAAGAATTTTTGCAGAAATGCTCCTGGGTGCAAATTTAAAATCCAGTTTTCCTGAACACTCAAATTTGAATTTATTTTAGGTTGTGATTCTCCTCCATGCATGGAGCTGGTACAGGACATATGAAACATATAAGTTAAGCAGGGCCAGATCAAGACCCGGGGTGTCTAGGACTGCTCACCCTTGTGGGTCTCCCTGTTGCCCCCAATGCTGGGGAGCAGGGCGAGGGGCTCCAGGACCCGGCTGGTGCTATGGAGGTGGTTGGGGGACCTGTGGCCAGCATTGCTCCAGGCCAGCACTATAGAGAGGGAGCCTGGGAGGGCGGTGGGGGGTGCTGCTGCAGGAGGCTGTAGGCCATGCTGCTGAGGGGGGTTATGGAGGGGCTGCAGGATGGTGAGCAGATCAGCCAACCCAAGAGTTGGTCAGGCAGGCTGAAGGTAAATAGCAGCAGCTTGCCCCTCAGGCTGGCTAGGCTGGATTTTGGGGGGCCATGCCCCCCCATCTTTGGCCCAGGCTAGGGGCTGCAGCTCCTAAAGCCCCTGCCTTAATCCAGTCCTGCACTTAAGTACTGTCTAGGACTTGTACTGATCCTCTGCATTCTACTCAAGGGAGCATTTTGAGTAAAACTAGTTGTTCAAATGTTTGTTTAAAGTTTGTCCAAAGGGGTCATGAGCTTGGTGAAAGTGAATGTATTTAAATTAATAGCTTCTGTCATTTATTTTGCAAGGCTTAAAGGTGATATGATTTCACATTCTCTTTCCTAGAGTGTTACGGTTAAATTAAAATACCTGGATATTTGACACTTAATCCATGTGAGCGTATAAAGTGAATTTCTTAATTTTTGTTGGTTAAAGTTTGCGAAGAAGCCAGACTGTGGAATCAATTATACGTTAGTTGGCTTGACAAGATTAATTCAGTAGAAAATAACCAAATTCCATATGTTTATTATTTACAGTAAATCATTTGCTTCTCAAATTTCCTGAGACTAGGATACTGTCTGCAAATTTCTCTGGGCTTTCAAGAGGCTCAGCACTCAATGTAAAGTTTCCCATGCAGACCATAGAGGCTGTGTCTGCATGACTTGCAGAAACCATTGCTTATGGATTGAATGGGGGACCCCAGGCAAGTCATTTTGCCTTTGTATGTCTAGGCAACAGGATGGATGAGGTTGTCAAATCTAACAGATTAGGGACAAATAGATACAACTCAGTAGGGAAAATACAGAACTGTTTTAGCCACATTAAACTGAAGTAGTTGGTGGGCAAGGGGGAATTGATTTAAATCAGGATGATTTAAAGCAGTTATTTAATTAACCAAATGGAAAACTATGATTTAAATGATCAATTTTAAACAACTTTTCTATTGGTACTCCAGTTATATTTTAAAGAAAGGTGAATTGTTCTTGGTTGATATAAACATTAAAACACTGATTTACATCTAAATAGAGCCTTTATGCTGGCATTGGTACTTCTCTTTGATCCCTAGTAGTGCACACTGTAATTATATACATCTTTTTAAGCAAGTATGTCACTTAAGAACATAAAAATGGTAATACTGGGTCAAATCAATGATCCATCTAGTCCAATATCCTCTCCTCTTATATTGTCGATGCTTCAGAGGAATAAACAGGGCAGTTATTGAGTGATTCATTTGTGTTATCCAGTCCTAGCTTCTGACAGTCAGAGGTTTAGGGAATCCCAGAGCATGGGGTTGCATCCCTAACCCTCTTCACTCATAACCATTGATAGACCTATCCTCCATGAGCTTATCAAATAATTTTTTAACTTGGACATCAGAGTAGCCCCTGGCAACAAGTTGCACAGAGTGAGTGTGCATTGCGTGAAGAAGTATTTGTTTGTTTGTTTCAAACCTGCTGCCTATTAATTTCACTGGGTGACCCCTGGTTCATGTGTTACAAGAAAGAGTAAATAATACTTGCTCCACACCATGCATGATTTTATAGACCTTTATCATATTCCTCCTATTTTTTCTCTTTTCTATACTGAACTATCCCAGTCTATTAATCTCTTCTCATACATAAGTTATTCCATATCTCTAATAACTTGTTGCCTTTCTCTGTATTTTTACCAATTTTAATTTCTTTTTTTAAATGGGGCAATCAGAATTATATGTAGTATTCAAAGTGTGAGCATACCATGTATTTATACAGAGGCATTATGATATTTCTATCTTTTTATCTATCTCTTTCCTAATGGTTCCTAACATTCTGTTACCTGCTCAATATGCAGGGGCAGTCAAAAAAGCTAGCTTCAGAGAACTATACAGGATGACTCCAAGATCTTTCTTGAGTGGTAACATCTAAATTAGACCCATCATTTTACATGTATGGTTGGGATTAAATTTTCCAATGTGCATTGGTTTGCATTTATCCAACACTGAAATTCAACTGCCATTTTGTTACCTAATCATCCGGTTTTGTGAGATTCTTTTATAAGCCTCATTGGACTTACCTATCTTGAGCAATTCGTACCACTTGCCAATTTTGCCACCTAACTATTCATCTTCGGTTCACAGATCACTTGTCAAGATGTTGAATAGGACTAGTCCCAGTACCAACCCTTGGGGAAACCACTATTTACCTCTCTCTATTCTGAAATGGATCATTTCTTCCTACCTTTTGTTTCCTATCATTTAATTACTTCCTTTAGAGGACCTTCTTTTATCCCATGACTGCTTTCTTTGCTTATGAACCTTTGAGGGAAATTATCAAAGGATTTCTAAAAATCCAAGTACACTATATCAACTGAATCACAGTTGTCCACATGCTTGTTGACCCTCCAAGAATTCTCATAGATTGGTGAGGCCTGATTTACAAGTCATGTTGACTCTTTCCCAACATATCTTGTTCATCTATGTATCTGCTAATTCCATTCTTTAGTTTTAACCAATTTACCTAGTACTGAAGTTACCCTTAGAAGACTATAGTTGCCAGGATTGCCTCTGGAGCCCTTTTTACAAATCTGTTACATTAGCTATCCTTCAGTCATTTGATGGAGGCTAATTTAAGCAGTAGTTTACATACCACAGTTAGTAGTTCTGCTATTTCATATTCGAGTTCTTGAGAACTCTTTAGTGACTATGATCTGATCCTGATGACTTATTATTTAACTTGATCAGTTTGTTCAAAAATCCTCCTCTCCTGGCACCTAATCGGGTGGAGTTCCTCAGATTTGTGACCTAAAAAGAATGACTCACCTGTGGGAATCTCCCTCACACCTTCTGCAGTGAAGATCAATGCAAAGATTTTATTTCATTTCTCTGCAGTGGCTTTGCCTTCTTCGAGGGCTCCCTTAGAACTGTGATTGTCCAGTGGGCCCACTGATTGTTTGGCAAGCTTCCTGCTTCTGATGTAGTTACAAAAACTAACCGCAAATTTTTAGTTTTTTGTTAGTTGCTCTTCAAATTCTCTTTTGGCCTACCTAACTATTCTTTTACACTTGACTTGTCAGAATTTATGCTCCTTTCTGTTTTCTCACTAGGATTTTACCTCCAATTTTTAAAAGGTGTTGGGGGGTGGGTTGGAATATACATTTAGTTTGTCTCTATTTGTTTGAATACTCTCCATGCAGTTCACTTCTCTGACTGTTCATTTAATTTCCATTTAACTAGCTTCTTTATTTTTGATCCCCTTTTTTGAAGTTAAATGCTACTATGCTGGGTTTTATTTATTTATTTAGGCCTTTTTCCTCCTACAAAGATGTTTCATTTAATTACATCATGATCACTGTTACCAAGTAGTTCAACTATATTCACCTCAGAGCTCTACTTGAGATTAAATCAAGAATTGCCTCTCTCTTTGTGGGTCCCAGGTGCTTCAAGAAGCAGTCATGAATGACATCTAGAAATGTTATCTCTGTGGCCTATTCAGACATGACATGAACCCAGTCAATAGAGCCAGTTGAAATCTCCTATTTATTATTAGATTTTCTGTTTTTATAGCCTCTTATGTCCCATTGCATTTCTTAGTCACCATCAGCATTCTGGTCAGATGGGTAGTAGTATATTCCTGCTGCTATATGCTTATAGAAGATTAGGGCTGGAAGGGACCTCAGGAGGTCATCTAGTCCAATCCCTGGTCAAAGCAGGACCACCCGCAATGAAATCATCACAGACAGAGCTTTGTCAAGCCTCAACTTAAAAACAAGGATAGAGATTCCACCACCTTCCTAGGTAACCCATTCCAGTGCTTCACTACCATCCTAGTGAAAAAGTTTTTCCTAATATACAACCTCAACCTCCCCCATTGCATCTTGAGACCCTTGCTCTGTATTCTGTCATCTACTACCACTGGGAAAAGTCTAGCTTGATTCTCTCTGGAACCCCCTTTCAGGTAGTTAATGGCTTCTATCTAATCCCCCTTCATTCTTCTCTTCTGCTAAACAAGCCTAGTTCCCTAATTCTCTCCTCATAATTCATGTGCTCCAGCCCCCAAATCATTTTTGTTGCCCTCCTCTGGACTCTCTTCAATTTGTCCATATCCTTTCTGTAGTGCTGAGTAGTACCTTGTTGCTTAAGTAGGTCCATTGATTGATTTAAAAGGAGAAACTTGAGGAATAATGTAGTACCCAGTATGATCAAGGGTATCAAAATCTGGCCTAATGTTTAGAGGTTCATCTCCACAATGAGTAGCTGTGCCCCTACTGCCAGCTGAGGTTCAACAAAGACAAGTGCAAAGTCCTGCATTTAGGACGGGAAAAATCCCATGCACTGCTACAGGCTGGGTACTGATCGGTTTAGTAGCAGCGCTGTAGAAAAGGACCTGGGGGTTATGGTGGACAGGAAGATGAATATGAGCCAACAGTGTGCCTTTGTTGACAAAAAGGCCAATGGCATATTAGGCTGCATCAGTAGGAGTATTGCCAGCAGATCAAGGGATGTGATAATTCCCCTCTATTCAGCATTGGTCAGACCGAATCTGGAATACTGTGTCCAGTTTTGGGCTCCCCACTACAGAAAGGATGTGGACAAATTAGAAAGAGTCCAGTGGAGGGCAACAAAAATTATTAGGGGGCTGGGGCACATGACGTATGAGGAAAGACTGAAGGAACTAGACTTATTTAGTCTACAGAAGAGAAGACTGAGGGGAGATTTGATAGCAACCTTCAACTACTTGAAGGGTTGCTCCAAAGAGGAGGGAGCTAGGCTGTTCTCGATGGTCACAGAGGACAGAACAAGGAGCAATGGTTTCAAATTACAGCTGGGGAGGTCAAGGTTGGATATTAGGAAAAACTTTCTGACTAGGAGGGTGGTGAAGCATTGAAATGGGCTACCTAGGGAGGTGGTAGAATCTCCGTCTTTGGAGATATTTAAGGTTCAGTTAGACAAAACCCTGGCTGGGATGATTTAGTGGGAGTGGTCCTGCTTTTTAGCAGGGGGTTGGACTAGATGACCTTGTGAGGTCACTTCCAGCCCTTTGATTCTATAATACTACAAATGTTTGTCTCGTGACTGGATGGCATGGTGTGCTTTAACCTACACAGCTCACATGTATGGACTAAATATTTGAAGGCCATGATTTTGGTATTTTGGTTTCTTTTACACAACTTTACTACAAAGGGGAGCAGCACAGAGTTCTGACCCAGCCCTGTGGGAGTTCTCCTTGATATTTGTAATGAATGTTTAGAGTTGAGCTGAAGATGAACAGACCTGAAAGGACAGATTCCTGAAGCAAATATTTGTCTGAAGTATTTGGAAAGTTGATCTGCTTGCTGATCTTCTGTTTATGGAAGGAAAAAGCCATGATGTTGGGAGGGCAGAGAAAACTGAGAAGGCAGCTTGTACTGGGAGCCCAATGGTTTGATTACATAATGTGTTAGTTGGTGGAGCTATACACTATTATTTTTTATGAAAGATTTTGTTTGAAAATAGCATTAGAATTCCGCAGACACAGCATGCCAGTGATGTTTTCCCTCATGCTCTGGCTTTAAGTCTGCAGTCCCTCCTCCCCACCCAGAATTATCAGCCCTGAATCTATTGTACATTCTTTTAAAATAATCTTTTTAAGGTATTATTTATTTATTTTGTTTGGAAAATCTTATTTGGAGAAAAAGGTAATACCTGGTGAGACTGGAAAGGCAGGGTATAGAACTCTGAAGGTGACCAAAGAGCTCTACTCAGCAATGAACTTGAAAACAATTAATAAAATGTAAAGCAGTGGTCTTCAACCTTTTTTGGCTCAGCGCCCACTTTTTCAATATTTTCACATTTGCAGTAAGTTTACCGTCCACCTACATAAATTGTTACTTTTTATAAATTGCCACTGTCATTAAATTAATTGTTACATTGTCATACTGTTAATCGTTAATTATAATTTTCAATTTAAATGTTAAACTCAGATATTTTAATAGGATATCAAACAAATTTCATTCAAACAAAATTTATGCATTATTCGTACAAACTTTTTATAAATTACAGCCGGATGAGCATGGCCATTATCTCCTTCCTTCTTCTTTGTAGCCCCCACCAAAAATCACAAAACGCCCACTAGTGAGCGGTAGTGCCCAGGCTGAAGACTAATGTAAAGCATCGGGGAAATGGAGGCGGGACACAAAGCTCTGGGGCCCTGAAAGTCTAGCTCTGATGTACAGAAGTATTTCAGCACCTACTGTTGCAGATAGATGCCTGGTGGGATTTTCAAAGGCACTTGCATAGCTCCCATTGAAAGTAAATAGGAGTTAGGTCCCTATCTTACTCACATATTGGGTTTATAAAAGCATCTGTTTGCATCTTTAAGCACTGACATACTTTTGAAATCTGACCCCTTGTGTAGAAAATGCCTGACACAAGGGAGCATTTGGAGGCCCCCAAAATGCAGCAGGATCAGGCCTTTGATAGGGGGAGGAGTGGGCCAGTTACAATGAAATTTTAACTTAACTTAACTGTTAGGCCCAGATCTTCAGGTAGTGTAAATTTGCAAAGCTCTAGTGAAGTCAATGGAACTGCATTGCCTTATATCAGCCAAAGCTCCTGACCCTTCTTCTACTAAGTGATCAGACACGGTAGGAGGTGAAGAAATATTATATAGTGTTTTAGGGATTAAGTGATTTAATTGTTTACTTCTTTGTCTTGAAAGTGGGGGAGCGTGGCCTCAAATAGTCCCTCTTTGTTTCTGTTCATATACTGTTAGGTAATACTTTAAAGCAGGGGCTGGGGAAATGTAACTTTTGTTAGAGAATGTAATTGAACAAGTGGGCTTTAGATAATTGATATTTTTGGTTTTCAAGAATATTTAGATTTGGAATACATTTTTGGAAGGTCAGATGAACGGTTGAAACTAAACTTCGCATCTGTGGTCAATAAGAAGCTACATTTGGAGTTAATCTGTGGTACTCAGATGCATCCTCAAAGTCTCAGATGGTTTCAGCTGCTCACTCATCAGTACATAACCAATTCATTATTGAGAGAGTTCCTTTCTCAGTCATTAATTTCTTGGGCATCTCCAGATGTGCACACTGGCTATGGATGAGGTGTGTACCATCTCTTAAACAGAGCAGCCACTCACCGTCTTTCCTTCCCCATGAGTGTAAGTCAGTACTGGCTAGAGTTCTGACACATATCTCTGTCTCAGCTGTTGCTTACACCTCTTGCAACCCTGTCTAATATAAATGTATGCTTTTTCAAACTTAACAGCAATCGTCTTGGGTATCCTTGACAACCGTTTCCACTTAAGGTGCTGGCACCTCCCAGCACTCTCTGGTCTGACAGGTCTAACATCTGAGCTTACTTTTGTCAGTCCTAGGGAGTAGTCATAAGGAGTTATGTTTCCCCAGATTTTGACATCAGATTGGCATCTGGAGCCTGATTTTTTTCTTGTCACTTACACCAGTGTAATGCCACTGACCTCATTGACGTAAACCCTGATTTACACCACTGAAAATAGATGGAGAATCAGGCCCCTGGTTTCTAGTAATAAGGTCATCTGCAGGATCCACAGTTTTCTATTGAGACCCAACATCCTTCAGCATGAAATTAAGGACTGTCCCAGAGCAGTTTTGTTAACCTGTTGAGTGTTAAGTTGGTACCTCCTGAATGCAAATGCATTCAAGCCATACTAGTGGAAAATCCCAGATCCTAACATTAAAGGGTAATTGTATTTTATGATAAAGTACATTCCTTCCTGCAACAAAACAGCTACTTAGAGATTCTCTGCACATGAAAGACTATAGTTTGATTTCCAGCATGGCCATGTGTGTTGGCAGTAACATCTATGGTAATTATCAGAACCTGCTGAATCTCAAACTCTTTAGATGGAGAGATGAGTTAAGTACATCACCAAAAAAGCCCCAGCTGCTTGCCATGTGAGTGAATAAAGATGACTATTGTCAAGAGTGGAATCCATAATGCATTTGCTCCAGAGTGATATTGCATATTGGTTATATAAACTTCTTTTATTAGCATGCTAGATATATTTAAATAACGTCCACACCACATAATCATAAAAGAGAAAGAGGTAAGTGGGAAAGAGATGTTCACTTTTTCTCTTCATAATTTTTCAGTGGAATAAATTATCCCATTGTTCTTAACTGGTGCAATGTAACTGCACAGAGAAGGGATACCTAGCAACTATCAATTATTGTTTTAGTATGGGCTTCAGGTAGCAGGTATTCTGAGTCACATCACATGTATGTCTTGACAGTTAAAAGAGGGGAAACGCATAGTCTTTTAATATAGTGCTAAAGAAGGAAACAGATGCCTATACCTTTATGGAAAGCTCAGTGGCTACAGGAAATGGCTCCAACTCTTCCTGTGACCACTTTTAAATGCCTTTCTTCATAACCCTGCTGCCTTACTTTGCCTTTATTGGGATGCAGGACCCAGAACTTTTGGCAACCTCTTTGCTGAGCTACAGCTTAACCTAGATCTTGTGCTGGAGGTAACAAAAAGCAGTCAGGGTAGCCACAGAGAGTGTGAAACTTAAATTCAGCAATAGTGGCACCTAGACGAGAGACCAGCTGAAGTGTTGGACTCACATCACTGCTATTATAATAACAAGGCATATTAAAGACTACATATACTTCACAAACAACTAATTAATCCTTAGTCAGACTCCTGTGTGGTAAGCAAGACCTTACCCACATGACAAAGATAAGTTGGCCTATATTACCACACTAATTACTGTCCTTCAGTCTCTGGCCAGTGTCCTCACCTTGAGTGCTTCCATGAGCTAAGAGGGGCAGTGTGGGGAGCTGAGAGTCCAGTCTCTCGGCTCTGCTGCCCGCTCCCTAGCAGGAATCCAACTGCCCCAGCCTCCCTGTGGGCTTCTTCACCTTGCCCCCTTTGCCAGAGTTTCTCCCAGCCAGGAGCGAAATGCAGCCGCCTGGGGCTTCTTGCCCTGCTTGCAGCTGGGAGTGGGGGCCAGCTGCTCAGCTATTCTGAGGAGTGGGGAGGGGGAGCACCTAGGTTCTGGCTCCCAATTTTCTTGTCAACTTGGAGCCATGGGATTGATAAGAATGACAGCCAATAGCTGTTGTAAGGAATCGACACTGCATCACCCGAACTACACCAACAGAAGACCTACACCACTCGTTAAGGTGGTTCTATTATGTTGGCATAGCAGGGGAGTTTACATCAGTGGGAGGAGCATTCTGTGTACATCTCTACCTGCTTTGTCAACAAAAGCTATTTTGTTGACAAATCTCTAGTGTAGAGCAGCCCTGAGTAAATATCAATACATATTTTACTGATGGGAAAGCTGAGGCATTAAGTGGTCTGCCCAAAGCCAGGGAAAATGTTAAAGCAGAATCAGGACTAGAATTAGGAACTTACTGGAGTCCAGTCTAACATGTAGACCACTAAAGCATACAAACTTTTACATGTCAATAAAAAGATGCTGCGTTTCCTCCATCCTCTAAGAGGATCATTGGGAAAGGGGGAAGTGGCATCTGAAAATTCCCTGAACCCACTAAAAATAATCAAAATAGGGGAAATGGGTGCTGAGAATTGGGGAGGGAAACAGGGTTGCTTGAGGTATGCAGGATCAGTAGAAAGGATGCCACTTTCAGAAAGGCCTTTCAGTTAAATCAGGTAAGCATCCCAGTTTGGGTTTAAACTAAATCAAATATCCAGCACTTTGGATAATTAACAAAATAGTGAGGGGTCCCCTGGGGTGCCACCTGAGATCAGGATACTGCAGTTCCTCCTTAATTCCCTAGACTGGATTGTCTCCAGCACTACTTTGCTAATGACAAGCAGCAAACTTCTCCAGGCACTATTACCACTCAGCCCAACAGTAGGTGGAGTCTTATGCCCAGCTGGAGATTAGAAATGGCCTCAGAACCACTCAGGAATCTCACAAATCTCACTGTTTATCCCAGTTCCCTGCTTTGCACCCTGAACTTGTCCCATCCTGGTCAGAAGTCTGACCAGTAAGTTTATCACTGAGTTTGCCCCTCCCTCAGCATGTAGAAAACGTAGCGACTTTTTTTAAC
Source organism: Pelusios castaneus (assembly GCA_007922175.1). Taxonomy (NCBI): domain Eukaryota; kingdom Metazoa; phylum Chordata; order Testudines; family Pelomedusidae; genus Pelusios; species Pelusios castaneus. Next base: position 1,473,963 of record ML685851.1, on the reverse strand, counting down.
TGAATGTGTGTGGGGGAGGTTTCAAATGCTTCACTAAAACATACTGCTTTAATTAAGAATATAAAACAGTTTTATTAACTACAGAAAGTGGACTTTAAGTGAGTATAAGTGGTAGGTATAAGAGAGAGGGCAAAATAAAGATAAACATGCAATCTAAATCTTAAACATTCTAACATTAAGCAATATCTAGATTAGGCAGAGTTTTTTATCCCCACATGAATGTTCCAGTTCTCAGTGTATACAGCTTCTCCCAAACCTAGGGCCAGTCTCTTAGGGTGCGTCTACACTTAGAAATTAAGTCAACTTAAGGAGACTTAAGTCGACTTAATTTACTCCGCATCTACACTGGGCTTTCCTTAATTCGACTTAAGATGCTCCCTAAGTCGAATTAAGGAAAAGTTAGTTCGAATTATTAACACCTTGTTTTAATTTGAACTAGCGCTTATCAACTTAAGCCAGTGGAGATGCAGAGTAGTGCCTAGTTGGACCTTTTTAAGTCAACTTAAAATGTTAAGTCGACTTAATAAGGCCAAAAAAAGGCCATGTCTACACTTGAAAAGTTAAGTCGACCTTATTAAGTCGACTTCATAAAGTTGACCTAATTTTTCAAGTGTAGACATAGCCTGAAGGTGCATCTACATTGGCAAGTTAGGTTGACTTAAGGACGCTTAAGTCAATCTAAACAAAGTCGCGTCCATGCTGGGCTTTTCTTAAGTCGACGTAAGTATTTTCTTAAATTGACTTAAGGAAAGCTTAAGTTGACTTAATAACGCCTCCTTTTAGGTTGACTTAAGGCCAGTGTAGAAGGGGATTAACGCTAAATCGACTTTATTAAGTTGACTTAAAGCAAATATAACAGCTATCTCTGCTGTTAAGTTATCTTAACAAAGTTGACATGAAGTGTAGTCAATTTAAGTCAACTTAACTTTAAGTGTAGACACAGCCTTAGTGTTCCAGCATTCCTGTCGCTTTCATCAAGGATCAGAGAGGAGAAAGGACAAGGCCTCTGTTCTCCCTTTTATATCTTCTGACTATGTGGCCACTAGTCCAGGGATGTACAAGTGGGCTCTGCTGAGCAACAAGGTTGCTCAATCCTGTATGAGGTGAGTTATGGAGTTCAGCAATCTCTATTCTTGTGCGACTGTCATTGCATTGTAAACTTGTTTACCAAGCCTTTGCTGTAATGGCGGCTGAACCCCTCTTGGGTTCATAACATATTATAATAAAGAACAATTTTGTAATTTGATACTTACTAGAAATATGCATATTTCAACAGATGAATGGATTTTACCAGATTATGACCTTCCATTAGGTATCCTACATGGCATGCTTAATATGAATATTAAAATTGTACAGAAATGATGCATGTGGGGTGTACGTGTCACAAGTAGATTCTGGCATCCCATTCCAAAGTGCATAGTGAGCGCCACAAATGCCATAAATTGTTTTTTGCCACACTTTATATATTAAAGCAGACAGTAGGGATTAGTAATTGTCTTCTAATGGTTTCAAAGACTTGTTGAAAAGTGGAGAAATTACATACCCAAATAAAATGTACTAGCAGGATCAAAAAGCAAGTTACTCTATTAACTGTACTTTGGAAAGAATGAGATTCATTCATAACAAATACCAGAGCTTTCACATATTATTTAACACAGTGTGCTATTCCCTGACTAATGTAACTTAGTATTGACAAAGGATTCTATTAGAAAATAATAGTTTTATTTTCCTTACAGCTTTTCTCTTCTCACCGGCAGCATCTTATCTCCAAATCTTCATCCAAAACATAGAAGCTCATTTCTCTAACTATAAGTTATCAAAAATGTAGTATTTTAATTTATGCAAATTGCAACTGTAAGTCTGGGCACAGTCTAAAAATATAAGAATCCTTTATAATCTTACAGTTGATATTTTAGATTTGGCTGATTAGGTATCAGACCTTTTGCATTTCATCTTTCAGAAACAGTTGCAAATTTCAGCATAATAGTCTTTCTCCAGACAGGTGTTTATTAATGTTGTAATTTTGCAAGAAAAAACTATTAACATTGACATATACTCATTCAGCTATAGTAAACTATACATGTCTTCAGTAGCTGTCAAGGGGGCCTACATTTTTCAAAAGTGACTAGTAACCTTAGGTGTCCAACTTGAGACACATCTTAAATGGGTTTGACTTTCAGTTGAACGCTCTTTGAAAATTAGCCTCCTTTTAAGGTGTTGGAAATTTCCAGTCACACTTGAAAATACAGACCTGAGTGTCCAAAAAAAAAAGAAAAGCTAACTTTTATTTGTAAGCATATGCTGTGCTATGGAGAGAAACAAATACACCCTGATTTCCCCCCAGACTGCTCAATTGAATTTCTCAGAAATGATAATTAGAGCTTCTGAAAATTGCTTTCATATGAGTCTGCATGAACACTGTGGCCTAACTTTCACAAATGTCTGTTAACTTTGGGTGCCTCTATTTTTAGGCTGTCTTAATTTGAGCAACTCAGAATGCAGACACCCTAAATTAGTGGACACTTTTGAAAATCTTGACTTCTGTGGCTAGAGTATCAGCTGTGTAGGGTCTCAGATGGCAAAGCCATCTGTAATTAGTGCAGCAGGCTCACTATTGAAACCCATCAATATTCCTGCAGAGAAGCATTCAGACAAATGAGCCGCAATTTAAGACTTGTAGGGGAGAGAATACATAACATTGCATCAACAATACAATCAACTAGCCAACCAAGCTGCTGGTAGAAGTGTGCAAAGCCCAGGAAAAAAGCATAGAAGATTAGGAAGTCAGACAGTAGATGTCCTGAGATCCGTAGGACAAGGGAAAAGATTCAGGGCCAGCTCCAAAGCCAGCTGAAGACAATGGGAGTCTTTTTTTTTTTTTTTAAACTGACTTCAGTGGGTTTTGGCTTAGTCCACTGCTGTGGATTCTTGCATTCAGTGTGTATTCAAGGCCATGCCCCCTTCCTCCACTTTGAGACCAATATTCTTCCCACAAATCTCGGATCAAGGGTATTGGTTACAAGGAACAGCTTAAGTGTTGTCCCTTCCCTATGTACGTGGAAGGGGACAACATGGTCTTAAATGTTTTCCAAATATTATATCATTATACCTACTGGTAGAACTCTCATGCTGCTTGAGCCTGGAGTTAGCACTTACTCATTCCTCCATAGTATATGCTCAGCTCTTCTTTTATAGCAAGCCTCACAGTCGCTTTAAATTAGAAGTTGGCAAGTGTCCGAGAAAAGGGGTGGGAGTTTGTTTAGCTGAGAAAGACAGTTGCAAGACTTAATGCAAGCGACTCAAGATTTAAGTAAGCTTTCATGTTCAGAGAGGTACACTGTCATCAAGGCATTTTACTTTTTTCTGAAGCACTTTGAATCACCAATCTGTATCTGTTTGTTTGAAGTTGCAAACTTATGGGACAACCCAAAGGAAGAATATCATTGTTGTGGAAAATTTGATGTGATCTGCTCCAAAGTAAGGTAAGCTATAACTGGTTCTGTTTTACTGTTCTGATTTCTTTGAAAAGCATTTAATCAGAGGAACAAAAATATAGTGCCTTTTGGAAATGAGAGTTTTTTTATCAGACCACATATGATTACATTAAAAATCTTCAGCAGTAGGGCTGCTGTTTATATGTTCTGCCTTGTAACACAAGAATAAGGCATCCTGACATTTATGAACTTAACATTACTCTTAGAAAGTTATTTTTTAAATCCAAGACACATGTCTGACCAAAGCTATTTCTAAAAAGTCTATTTTTGTCAGGTTTGATCGCTAATTCAATTGTCTTTTTTCTGTAGACCGAGTTCTACATATTTAGTTTCAATCTCTCATTCCATCAGCCGAAAGCAGCAATTGAGGGTTGTTTTCTCATGAAAGATTCCAACATCATTCCATAAATTCACTTAAACTTTGCTGCTGTGGTTTCCTGCAAATAAATCATTTTGCTTCAGGGTCACACCCTTGCAAAGTTAAGGAAATACCTAATGTTCCCCCCTCCCCCAAGTCATCATTTGATATTAGCTGACATGATAGAAAAAAAAAAAAAAAAACCAAAAAAAAAAACCCCCAAACCCAACAAACCCAGAAGTTAATAACCTCCTATGTCTTGATATGTACTGTATGCAATCTGGGAAGAGAATGCATATTATAGAATGAGAATAAGTATTTGTCAGCAATTGCACACTAACCTGTTCTGGGTAGGTGAGAGGAAGTATATGAACAATGAGGTGATGCTTACTTTCTCTAAAACTCCAGTTACTGTTACTTGGATGTCTCTGAGGCGACGTTTGTTTACTTGCCAAGTATACAAAACAAGATATTCATGGCAGTGTATGGATTCTACTGTCTCCCTCTTGGGGCAGTGTGATTGATTTCTTCTTTTCAGACTGAAGAACTACCAAAACATGGGTGTAAATCCAGCACAGTCAGCAGCCTACTGAACTGTGTAAGTTGTGGATGTTGACTCTGCAGCAGGCTGGGGAAATTGCAACCTGCTCCACACGCCACAAAATCTCTTCCTCCAGGCTGCATGGTAGCCAGCATTGCATAGTTGTGCAGAGAGAGGGGCTCATGCAAAATAGGCTCTACTTCTCCTGCACTACATTATTCCCTACACCCCTCAGGTCTGAGAATTCCATCTGTTCTCCAGGAAGGGTTTGTCTTTTTCTCAGGAGTTTGATGCTCTTCAGTGGCAGGAGGACTTTTAAGACTCACTGCGTGTATATTCAAACTCTCTGGTTCCCTTCATGCCCCCACCACACCACAGGGGCTGTGCAGTCTATACTATTTACTTCACGCAGTAAATGCCCCATAGGGTGTATGCAGGGTTGTGAGGCACCTCACCACCACCTCATAGACTTTAAGATAGGAAGGGACCATCATGATCATCTAGTGTGACCTCCTGCATATTACAGACCACAGAACCTCACCGCCCCACTCTAGTAATAGTCTCTAATCTCTGGCTGAGTTACTGAAGTTCTCAAATCATGGTTTAAAGGCTTCAAGTTACAGAGAATCAACTATTTACACCAGTTTAAACATGCAAGTGAACTGAGCCCTACGCTGCAAAGGAAGACAACAAACAATCAGAGGCTATGACTACACTTACTAAAGTTAGTTTGAATTAGTTAATTTGAACTAATTCGAACTACTTTTAGTTAGTTCGAATTAACTTAATTCAAACTAGCAAAATTTAGTTCGAACTAAGCAAGTGCCATTCATGTAGCAGTGCATGGGATTTTTCCATCCTAAGTGTAGGACTTTTCCATCCTAAGTGTAGGACTTTGCACTTGTCCTTGTTGAACCTCATGAGATTTCTTTTGGCCCAATGCTTTAATTTGTCTAGGTCTCCCTGAATCCTGTCCCTGCCCTCAAGCATGTCTACCATTCCCCCCAGCTTAGTGTCATCCATTCATGGCACTTGCTTAGTTCGAATTAGCGAATTGCATTGAGTTCAATGGACTGTTCCATACCCCTAATCATTTTTGTTGCCCTTGTCTGTAATTTTCCCAATTACAACATATCTTTTTTCAGTGACCAGATCTGCATGCAGTATTTAAGATGTGTGCATACCATGGATTTATAGACTCATAGACTCCTAGGGCTGGAGGGGACCTCATGAGGTCATCTAGTCCAACCCCGTGCTAAAAGCAGGACCACTCCCACTAAATCATCCCAGCCAGGGTTTTATCTAACTGGACCTTAAATATCTCCAAAGACGGAGATTCCACCACCTCCCTAGGTAACCCGTTCCAATGCTTCACCACCCTCCTAGTGAGAAAGTTTGTTCTAATACCCAACCTTGACATCCCCAGCTGTAATTTGAAACCATTGCTCCTTGTACTGTCCTCTGTTACTAGCGAGAACAGCCTAGCTCCCTCCTCTTTGGAGCACCCCTTCATGTAGTTGAAGGTTGCTATCAAATCCCCCCTCAGTCTTCTCTTCTGCAGACTAAATAAGCCTAGTTCCTTCAGTCTCTTCTTGTAGGTCATGTGCCCCAACCCCCTAATAATTTTCATTGCCCTCTGCTGGATTATTTCTAATTTGTCCATGTCCTTTCTGTAGTGAGGAGCCCAAAACAGTATTCCAGATGTGGCCTCACCACTGTCGTATAGAGGGGAATAATCACATCCCTCGATCTGTTGGCAACACTCCTACTGATGCAGCCCAATATGTCATTGGCCTTTTTGGCAACAAGAGCACACTGTTGACACATATCCAGCTTCCCGTCCACCATAACCCCCAGGTCCTTTTCTACAGTGCCGTTACTTAGCCGATCAGTCCCCAGCCTGTAGCAGTGCATGGGATTTTTCCATCCTAAGTGCAGGACTTTGCACTTGTCCTTGTTGAATCTCATGAGATTTCTTTTGGCCCAGTGTTCCAATTTGTCTGTCTCTCTGAATCCTGTCCCTGCCCTCAAGCGTGTCTACCATTCCCCCCAGCTTGGTGTCATTCATGAACTTACTAAGAACGCAATCCATCCCATCATCGAGATCATTAATGAAGATGTTGAACAGAACAGGCCCGAGGACCAACCCCTGGGGCACTCCACTCGTTACTGGTTGCCAACTAGATTTTGTGCCATTGATTCCTCCCCACTGAGCCCGTTGATCTAGACAGTTTTCTATCCACCTTACGTTCCACTCATCCAACCCATACTTCCTTAACTTGCTGATGAGAATACTGTGGGAAACCGTATCAAAAGCCTTGCTAATGTCGAGGTATATCATGTCAACAGCTCTTCCCGCATCCACAAATCCAGTCATCTCATCATAGAAGGCAATCAGGTTGGTCAGGCACAATTTGCCCTTGGTGAATCCATGTTGACTGTTCCTGATTACTCTATTTTCCTCCAAGTGTTTCAGGATGGATTCTTTGAGGACCTGCTCCATGATTTTTCCAGGGATCGAGGTGTGGCTGACCGGTCTGTAGTTCCCTGGATTCCCCTTTTTCCCTCTCTTGAAGATAGGTACTATATTTGCCTTTTCCCAATCATCTGGGACCTCCCCTGTTCACCACAACTTTTCAAAGATAATGGCAAGCGGCTCTGCAATCACATTGGCCTACTCCCTCATCACCCTTGGATGCAGTTCATCCGGCCCCATAGACTTGTGCACATCCAACTTCTTTAAGTAGTCCCTAACCTGACCTTCCATCACAGAAGGCCGTTCTCCTTCTCTCCATTATGCGTTACCCAGTGTAGTAGCCTGGGAGCTGGCCTTCCCTGTGAAGACTGAAATAAGAAAAGCATTGAGTACTTCATCCTTTTTCACATCATCCACCACAAGGATCCCTGCCCCATTCAGTAAGGGACCTATACCATCCCTGATCCTCTTCTTGTTTCTGACATACCTGTAGAACTCCTTCCTGTTATCCTTCACATCCCTTGCTAGCTGCAAATCCAATTGTCCTTTGGCCTTTCTGATTTTATCCCTGCAGTCCCGAGCAATATCTTTATACACCTCCCTAGTCATCTGTCCAAGCTTCCACTTCTTGTAAGCTTCCCTTTTATGTTTCAGCGCACTGCAGAGTTCTCTGCTAAGCCATGCTGGGCACCTTCCACATTTGCTGTTCTTTCTGCACATCAGAATGGTATATTCCTGTGTCCTTAACAGGGTTTCTTTCAAATACAGCCAGCTGTCTTGGACACCTTTCCCCTTCAGATCAGCGTCCTAAGAGATCCTGCCCATCAGTTCCTTAAGGGAGTCAAAATCTGCTTTTCTGAAGTCAACGGTGTGTGTTCTGCTTCTTTCCTTTCTTCCATTGATCCAGGATCCTGAACTCTACCATCTCATGGTCACTGCTGCCCAGGTTGCCATTCACTTCTACTTCCCCGATCAATTCTTCTCTGTTTGTGAGCAGTGGGTCGAGAGGTGCAAGGCCCCTAGTCCAGCATTTTTACCAGGAAGTTGTCCTCAACACTCTCCAAAAACTTCTTGGATTGCCTGTGCACTGCTGTATTGCGCTTCCAGCTGATGTCAAGATAATTGAAGTTCCCCATGAGAACCAGGGCCTGTGATGATCTGGAAATTTCTGTTAGTTGTCCATAGAACGCCTCATCCACCTCCTCCTCCTGGTCTGGTGGTCTTTAGCAGACACCCACCACAACATCCCCCTTGTTGCACTCTTCTCTAAACTTAACCCACAGACTTTCAACCGGCTTGTTTCCACTTTCATAGTGGAGCTCCAAGCAGTCATACAACTCTTTTACATATAGCGCTACTCCTCTACCTCTTCTTCCCTGCCTGTCCTTCCTGAACAATTTATACCCATCCAGGGCAGTACTCCAGTCATGCAAGCTATCCCGCCATGTCTCTGTTATTCCAATTCTATCATAGTTCCTTGTTTGTGCCAGTACTGCCAATTCTTCCTGCCTGTTTCCAAGGCTCCTCGCATTTGTGTACAGACACTTAAAATACCAGGATGATTGCCCTGCATTGCCCTGTCAATTATCTCTCCTGTTGTATCTTCCTCCTTGCAATTTCTCCTGGTGTCATCCTTCCCCACCTGCCTCAGGTATTAGGGCTTCATTGGGACACCTAAGACAATGATTTGATTCCTCCACCCAGTTCCGACTACCGTCTCTTTTATCCCTGCTGTTACAGTCCTGGCACCCCTCAAGTTCTATCCCTTCCCCCCGGTCTCCCTCACTGTGACTTACCTGTGGGCTTTGGTCACCTTCCCCCTTCAAACCTAGTTTAAAGCCCTCCTCACTAGGTTAGCCAGTCTACGTCCAAATACGCTCTTCCCCTTCCTCGATAGGTGGAGTCCATCTTTGCCTAGCAGTACTCCTTCCTGGAACAGCACCTCATGGTTGAGGAAGCCAAAGCCCTCCGGGTAACACCATCTGAGAAGTGTTTTGTGTAATTGTGTTGTTTGTTTAGGTCAAATTATAAAGAATGACTATAGTTTCCACTTTTTGAAGGACTCTTTCTTTATTTTTAGATCATTGAAAATCTCCTGGTTTAGCCAGGGTGGTGTTCTCTTGTCATACTTCCTATCCTTCCTAAGCAGTGGAATAGTTTGTTCTTGTGCCCTTAATAATGTCTCTTTGAAAACCTGCCAACTGTCTTCAGCAGAATCTATATATAGCCGATGCCTTGAGGGCTGAATCTAGGTACCTGCAGTCTCAGGAGCCTCTCTCTACATTAATTTTGTTGGAGCTGACAATCTTGCAATCTCTGGGGCATACCTGGTTATGGGTCCATTACACATGCTGTAAATCTAGACTGCAGGGCAATTAAAAAGTATCCAGTTTAATCCATGCATTCAAATGTATCTTTAGGCAGGGTACTAGGGAAACATGTAGAGACATTCTGTTAGTGTTCAAACTACATTATTGTGCCTGATGAGCCCCATATGACAAATAATGGAGTGCCCAGAGGCCACAAGAAAGCTAACTTTAGGAAGCGGCATGGAAATCTTAAAGCCTATATACTGCAGGATCTTAAAAGGCACCAAAAAACTAAGTGTAACTTTACTGACTGCTAGAGGCCAACTGGCTTGGGTATATGGTAGGCCAACATCTATTTCATCAGCTGATGTTGAATGCCTGGTAAGTGTAAAGGACAACAAAGCAAGCCAACTGACTACTTTTGCACAAAATCGTAAAAGTGTCTAGAACAGTTTTGTATAGGCTATTGCTACTGCAACAGTTAAGCAAAAGTATCATTAATCTTTAATATGCACTATAAGTTAAGACACAATTTTATAGGGAAAAAAGATATCGTATATTAATAGAGTTTACTGTAGGATTGAAGAGAGACCATGATTACTTTGTCCTTAGAATGGCTGAAATCATTTAGGTTATCTCTGAAGTAGGGACTTGATAATTCTATTTTCTTCTTTGTATTAGTCTGTTTCTGGCTATCTGGCTTTAGGAACCTGTTACTGAATAAAAATCTGGATACAAGCAGAGATGGCCTTGTGGAAGATTCATTGGGAGGAAATGTCATTCATGTAAATCATGTATTAAAATATTTCATCTTCACATTACTTTTGAAGTACTCCTATACAGTACCTTACTCCTGATTCTTTTTAGTTTGGTTAGTATATATAATCTCTGTAGCCTTGTGAATTTTATTAGTTAAATGCTCTAGCTTATAATATTTCATATCTAGCTATAGGTATAAATATGTATTTTCTCTACAATGTTAACCTATGTTTCAGAGTTGTAGTTAATTCTGAATAATTAGACCAAAGAGTATGAACCTCAGCTTAATATAAACAGCACTGAATATAGTGGCTGAGTGGAGACATATATAGTATGGATATTTGGTCTGTATTAGTACTGGTGAGTAGAGTGGAGATGGATTGGAGGTCTCTGTTATATTGGTTTAAATACATTGGTTTACCTTTTAGTCCAGTGGGTCTTCCTCAACCGTAAGTCTGACTTCTCAGACTTTAAAACTGGGCAATATTATAAAATTTACTTCAACTCTCTAAGATTATTTAGTAAATACATTTCCTTGTATTAAAATTCCATCAGACCAAAATACTATTATAATCTTATGCTCCATTTAGAAAGACTCAAAATCAGTAACAATTTCATAAATTAAAACCTCTGAGATTCTGGTATTGGTGTCAGCAAGTATTGTTCTGCAGTAGGACACTTAACAAACCTTGCCTCTCTGCAGGAGCAAACTCCCTCTCCTAGGGTGCGTCTACACTTGTAAATTAAGTCAACTTAAGCAGGCTTAAGTCGACTTAATTTACTCTGTGTCTACACTTGAGTTTCCTTAATTCGACTTAAGCAGTTCCTTAAGTCGAATTAAGGAAAAGTTAGTTGGAATTAGTAAAACCTCGTTTTACTTCGAACTAACCCTTAATTCAAACTAGTTAGTTCGAATTAAGTCAATGTGGACATGTTAGTTTGAATTAACTGCTTAGTTCAAACTAACCGGCACGTTGATCTTAATGCAACTGACTAATTCGAACTAAGCAATGCCATGCATGGCACTTGCTTAGTTCGACCTACCATTCTAGTGGGGCCATGCTAGTTTGAATTAAGTTAATTCGAACTAACTAAAATTAGTTAGAATTAGTTAGTTCGAATTAACTAATTCGAACTAACTTTGGTAAGGGTAGACATAGCCCTAGATTGTATTGTAATTTGTGTTCTGTTTTCTCACCACCTTCACTCCATTCCTTCAATATACTTGTCTTTTTAAGAAAGAGCTAGTGCAGAGGAGAGGTCTGGCATTTAATCACTCCATCACTTTCTTTCCTTTGCACATGGCACCCCTGTCTTCCCCGCCCAACTCCTCCCACCCTATGCACTTTGTCTGTTTCGGCTACAGCTGTTCAGAAATTGGAATTTCCATTCTGTAGGAAATTCCAACATTTAGGGCAGAAACATTTCTCCTAATGAGAAGAAAAAGCCAACATTTCAAACTTCCCATGAAATGAAAATTCCAAAAAGCTTTAATTCAGGAGTGATAAAACATTTTGTCTAATTGTTGTTTTGATTCATTTTATTTAGATGTTTATATCATTTTAGAGTATTAAATATAATCATGTAGATTCAATACACAAAAATATCTTAAGTATAAATGAATCAAAACAATATTGTCAAAACAAAACTTTTTAACTTTTCCCATTACATTTTTTGTCAAAATCAATGTATTCCTACAAAACATGCTTCTTTAGACAGAAATGTGCTTTTTGATGGAAAACTGCCTCACTGAAAATGTTTTGGTCAGTTGTTTAGGTCTGGATCCTGCAAGGAGCTCTGCATGGGCAAATCTCTGCACCCACACAGTCTGCTGACTTTATTGGAGCTGTGGGTAGCTTGAGGGAGTCTGCCCACACTGAGCTTGCTTGCAGGATCAAGGGACTAGGCCAGAACAGGGCTGAGGTGTTCAGAGCAGGGACCTTCTATTCCTTTCACACTCTGGGGGAATGTGAAACTTCTGCTCTTGAATGGAGTTACTTTGAGAGAAATGTAAAAATTCTCCTCTGCTTGAACATGTCTCTTCTTCTCAGTAACAGTTCGAAATAAGAACTAAAAATTGTGTCCTTTTCACCAAAGTAGGAACTCCTGATTTTACACCAGTTTTGCTAGCATTGCATTAATACCCTTCCACTGCTCTAACAAAGCTGGGGACTAATCCTGCAAGCTGGAAAAATCATTTGGTCCATAGGGGCCTGATCCAGCTCCCACTGAAGACTCCCATTTAATTCAGTGGGAATTGGTTCAAGTCCTTAATCATTTGCGGACAGAATACCTGCATGTCATGTCTGAAAAATGTTATGTCCCCTTCTAATTTTTCTGACATTTTTACCCCCATAGAGAGAGAGTTGGTGTGTCCCTCTTGTGACTGGAAAAAAAGGCTATATTTGTCAAGTCCATTATTTACTCTGTTTCATTACAGAGCATCTGGCTCTTCAGGGGCTGTGTCTAACCCTCATTCTGCACAGTGATATGCTGCCGAAAGTTAACTACGGGCTCCTTCAGTCTTTTGGCCCAGTCAGCAATGTAACAATCTGAGTAAAATATTATCTCCTATTACGAAACCCCACCAGTTCCACACTGAACCTTCCACACACTCCTCCGGAGTCCATTCATTCCCTATACTCATTCCCTCTCTTCAGCAAACCCATTCCACATTCCTTCTCTCTTCCCAATCCATTGGGGTTTTCCCCACTCCAGCCCATCCCTCCCCCCTGCTCTTTCAGCACTGGTAGCAGGCAATTCAGTGGCAGTCTGGCTGTAAAGTTGTGGGTCCACTTGCCATTGGACTGGAGGTCAGCTGACGAGTGAATCCCCTTCGGTTCTTGTGGTGAATAGGTCTTTGCTTACTCATGTACAGACAGTGGGGAGCAATTCTCCCCAAGTTAGTGTGGAAGCTCAAGGGGAACAAGTGGCGTTTGACCAATTAATGAGGATACTGGGCTTCAGGTTCTTTCAGTCTAAGTTCTTCAGACTCCCTATTGGGGTAGGAATGGCAGACAGCACCAGAAACAGATGAGTTGTAATGACTGTAGGAGTCCTGTGCTTGGGGTTGTGTGGGGACTAAGTGAACAGTAGTCAAAACAAGGAGCAGAATTGGGAAGCAGAGCTCCCATTCCTCTGCTAAAAATGGGGTGGATTCCCCTCATCTCCCTGGCTTGCTCTTGCTGTTTCAGCCTATTTTTTCCATTATCTATATGCACCCTGGACTAGAGACCCTGGTTGGAAATGCAAGGAGTGAGTTCCCTTGCAGCAGCGGTCATAGGTAAGTCGGATACACTCGGGCAGGGGGGGCTGAACATTTTAAGCAGAAGAGTTATAAAATTTTTGCCATCTACTCTTCACCTCCTACCACCCCCCACACAGTACAACCGCAGATAGCTCACTTCTGTCCTTGATAATTGTAGAGAAATGCTTGTAGAAGGTTGTGAATTTAGAGGCACTCTCTAGCATGGGCCAGTGTTGTGTGAATTGAGAGATGTGCCCTCCAGGTGATCTAACATGGCCGCTCCCAGCTACATGTCTAGGATTCATAGCTGTCTTGTTAAAGTTCTATTCCTCATTCATTCAATAGTGTGGTCCTTAATGAACCCCCAAGATCATTACAATAATCACAGTGCTATCTCCAGGATGGCCTAACGGTATAGGGCAGTGTTGAGGAGAATTCTTGGCAGTCTACGACAAATGTAACTAATTTATTCTTGTGTGTGTGTTTGTATGTGGACAGGAAGGGGGTTTTCTTTAGGTCCCCCTGCCTCGCACTGCAGGAATGGAACCCAGCTGTATATTCCTCTGAACCCTCACAACTGGTTTACATCAGTGTCTGGTTTTCAAGGCTGCATTCTAAGGAAAACAGCTAGAGACTGACTCTAAATGAAAACAGATTCTCCTTTACAAAGGAGCTCAAAAGCTGATATCAGGGACACATTTGGATCACTGTTTAAGAGGCAAGCTGAGGCTCAACGCCTATACAACTGACCAGTGAGTCCGCAGCCCAATCATTACGTTCTCCAAATATGTTCTCTCCTTGTGGCCTGTGGCTCACACTTCAGAACCACTGGATAAAGTTAACTGAGGGCTTGTCTACATGAGGAAGAAGCCTGCAGCAGCTGGTGGCACTAGCCAGCACGCAGTAGTTGCTTTGCCCTAACTCCGTGTGGACAGTCTTACTGCACAGTAAGAGTCTTTGTGCTCATTAGCTTAACATACCTCGGAACTGTACTAAGTTAAATTGCCAGAGGGCACTGTTAAGCTGTCTACCTGGCTCCCACTGTGGGAGTGGTAACTGTAGCATGCACTTGCATACTGTGCTGTTAGTCTCCTGATGGATGCTGCAGGCAAAAGCTAAAAGATACAGTAATGTGCTTCTCTTTCAAAAAGAACTAAGACTTAATAAGGTCGACTTACCCTTAATCGACCTTCAGAGGTGGTTTTAAGTTGACTTAAGGAAGCTCTTAAGCATCCATATGAGAGAGTTATAGAACCTCACCCTAACGCACACTGCAGTTCACAATGCTGTAGTCCATACAGTGGGGCCATGTAGAAAGGCCTTCAGTGCTCAGTAAGGGTGCATCTCAACTTACAAATTAAATTGACTTAAGGAGGCTTAAGTCGACCTAAACTACTCCACGTTCACCCTGGGCTTTCCTTAAGTCGACTTAAGCATTTCCTTAATTTGACTTAAAGAAAAGTTAAGTCAACTTAATAATACATCGCTTTAGGTTGACTTAACACTTCAGTCAACCTTCTTAGGTCAACTTAAGCCAGTGTGGATGGGGATTAGCACCTAAATCCACTTTATTAAGTTGACTTGAAGTGTTAAGTTGACTTAATAAGGTCAAAAAGGGGCTATGTCTAAACTTGAAAAGTTAAATCGAATTTTGTTAAGTCGACTTAAGGTCTACCTTATTAAGTCGACTTAAAGTCAACTTAACTTTTCAAGTGTAGTCATAGCCTAAGAGTCCACACGGAGAGTTAGTACAGAGTAACTAGTGCACCCTAACTGCTGTGGATATTTTCACCATGTAGACAATACCTTAGAGCAGCAAAACACATTAAAGTACTAGGGGGTGAAACCAGGCCCCAGTGATGTCCATAGTAGGTTTGCCGTTGATGTCTTCATTAATGATCTTGATGATGGAATAGACTGCGTGCTTAGTAAGTTCGCAGATGATACTAAGCTGGGGGGAATGGTAGATAGTCTGGAGGGCAGGGACAGGATCCAGGGAGACTTGGACAAATTAGAACACTGGGCCAAAAGAAACCTCATGAGGTTCAACAAAGACAAGTGCAAAGTCCTGCACTTAGGATGGAAAAATCCCCTGCACTGCTACAGGCTGGGGACTGATCGGCTAAGTAGCAGTGCTGTAGAAAAGGACCTGAGGGTTATGGTGGACGGGAAGATGAATATGAGCCAACAGTGTGCCCTTGTTGCCAAAAAGGGCAATGGCATATTAGGCTGCATCAGTAGGAGTATTGCCAGCAGATCGAGGGATGTGATAATTCCCCTCTATTCAACACTGGTCAGGCCACATCTGGAATACTGTGCCCAGTTTTGGGCTCCCCACTACAGAAAGGATGTGGACAAATTAGAAAGAGTCCAGCGGAGGGCAACAAAAATTATTAGGGAGCTGGGGCACATGACGTATGAGGAGAGACTGAAGGAACTAGGCTTATTTATTCTACAGAAGAGAAGACTGAGGGGAGATTTGATAACAACCTTCAACTATTTGAAGGGGTGCTCCAAAGAGGAGGGAGCTAGGCTGTTCTCGATGGTAACAGAGCGCAGAACAAGGAGCAATGGTTTCAAATTACAGCTGGGGAGGTCAAGGTTGGATATTAGGAAAAACTTTCTCACTAGGAGGGTGGTGAAGCATTGGAATTGGCTACCTAGGGAGGTGGTAGAATCTCCATCTTTGGAGATTTTAAGGCCCGGTTAGACAGAACCCTGGCTGGGATGATTTATTGGGAGTGGTCCTGCTTTTTAGCAGGGGGTTGGACTAGATGACCTCGTGAGGTCCCTTCCATCCCTATTATTCTATGATTCTATAATTCTGTGATTCATTAGGAGTTGAATTTCACACCAGCTGAAAATAATGAGCCAATTTAATTTTTGGGGTAACTCCATTTGAGTCAGAGATACATTTAGATCGCTTTTTCTGGCAGGTTTCAGTTTGTCTTCTGCTTTTACAAATATTGCCTTGAAGCACAGAGGTTTGTTCTCATGCCTCCTGCATGAGGTGAAAGTGAATGTGAAGTGAATTAGACACACTGCATCTCTGGAGCACTTTCACTCTGTCTCAGCTCTCAGGAACTTGGTGTCACCATTCCAATAGAGCTGCCCAATGCTGTATGGCATGTTATATTAATTCCCCAAGATTAGTGGTGTTTTATTCACTGGAAGAATTAACTGGAACCTTTTTTTGCATACAAGAATAACTTCCATTGTTTTTCATGTTTAAATGACCTCTGTGTTTACTCTGGAACAAGCTTTGGATTCTTTGAAATTTAAACTAGATGATCCCATAGCTGAAACAGTTTTGTTTAGATAGAAAAACAGCCAAGATGCCCTTAAAAGGAAGGATCTGCCTAACATATGCTATTCAAACCATTCATTGCTATTCTGACCTCCTTTAAAAAATCAATCTAACAGCAGCTTGAGTGAAGCCATGCAGCTCCTTCACTGATTGTTGCATACGGAAGAGAGGGCCCATTTCTCTAAGTCGTCACACTCAGAATTCAGCAAGACGGTAATAACGGCAGTACCAGACCCATTCTGAACAAATGAGAAACTCAGCCGGGGGTTTGTGCTCTGTGTCCTTTTTCCACTAAGTCAGCAGACGTGTGTTCCTAATTTATCATTTAAAAACAAATAACTTAATCCCCCAAATATGCAGTGTTGGGGGCCTCCTCTTCAAACTGAATTATAAATTGGGTAATTAATGTAAATTTGTCAATGAATGAAATAAATGCATGTTAGAAACTGTCTGCAGCTGCTTCCTTCCTATCATTTTTGTAAATCCTTTGGAATAACTAAAAATCTAGAGATTTGTAAATTTGAGTTTATGTTACATTTTCCTGTTATGGTGGCCAAAAATGGCTGACTATGCTTTCTTTAATCAGAGACAGTAATATATATACATGCCTTCAGAGAATTGTTTATATATAGTAATACTGATACGGAGCATTGCCAATGAAAACTACTTTGGTAGTGCCGAAGAACAGCCTTTCTCTCATCTGAAGCCATCATTACAGTCTTGGCTGTTTTGGAGCAAACAGAGAAACTAAAGTCATGGGCCTGGGTTGTGAGGGAAGGGAAAGTTCTGTCTTTGTTTACAAGCTTAGTGCCCCACTTGGTTAGAATTTGGCCTAAAAAGTAAAAAGCTATTTTTACTTTATTTACTATTGTCATGTCAAAGGACAGCTTGCGGACTTGTGGGGATGTAAAGAAGAGGAGTCTTTGCGACGAACACCTCAAACTTATTTGACTCCTTTAAATGAAGGTTGGGGCAGGAAGGGAGGCGTCCTCTTAGGTCATCTATTTGGCTGCAGAATTAAAGTCTGTCTGCTTGTTCCTTTCAACCTTATTGCCCTATGTACAGGATTTCAAAGCCACCAACACAAAAGAAAAGGAAACTTCATTTTTTAAAAATGAAAGCTGAAATTCTCTTTTACATTTTGACTTCCTATGGCTCTGTCTTTTGTGAGGCTTCCCTTCTTTGAGGGTATATTTTCAGCACCTACTTCCTAAACATTATCTACAAAATCTGTATTGGACATGCAAAAATCACATTTGTAAGTGGAGTGGGCACTGGCCCATGGAGACAGAAATCTCATTCATGGACTACACCACTCTGCACATACAATGAGTGCATGAACAAATATTGCAATTACAGTTTAGGCAGCCTGTTTTGAAATTTTGGCTCTTTAGAGTCACTTTTTAGTTAT
The DNA here is from genome assembly GCA_007922175.1 of Pelusios castaneus. Lineage (NCBI taxonomy): Eukaryota > Metazoa > Chordata > Testudines > Pelomedusidae > Pelusios > Pelusios castaneus. The sequence continues at coordinate 1,456,061 of ML685851.1, read as the reverse complement.
AAATTGTAATAAAATACTTGGCGTTCAGCTAGTTATTTGAGATCATGGAAAATCAAGCCCCACAATAGAATGGGAGCAATGCTGGGAGACACTGTGCTGATAAACCAGCACTTCTCTCTTAAAAACTGCTTTTCTTTTGAAAAACGGCAGCTGCTCAGGGCAGCGGAATCCAGGGTTTTGGATCAGTGGGAGGCCTGACTCTCCTTTGCTTTTCTGCTAAACAGAGGAATCTGATTTAAACTTTCTTCTGTTATATTAAAAGACCAAGAGCCTCCTATAAAAACTGAGTATCCAAGTGGACTAAAGGTAGGATGGCAAGAGAGGAGAAAAATCTGAGAGAAATGCACAGCTGAAAGTGGAATCCAAGAGTCCTGATGCTCTGTGCTGTGGCCACAGTAAACACTCCCTTCCCATAAACAACATACATGATGGTTCTCTCTGCTTAGGATCGATTACAGCACTTGGCAGAAATGGTGTTGCTTTCTCATTCTGTACTTTTCAAAAGAGTTCATCGAAACCCATATATTTCAAAAGGGGCTAAAGCTTTGTTCCATGAATACCCCCCGTTCTTCAATTAAAAGCCTTCATCAACAGCTTTCGGGGGTCAGAAAAATGCTTACTTTGCAAGCTGAAAGAATGGTGATTCTCCTCTGACTTACTGGTGGCGTGAAATTTTGGAGAAAAAAACCTGGGGTACATCCTCTGTTAGCATAAATAACTTCTTATAGTTCCCACATCAAAAGAGCTATGACAGCTTATACAAGTGAGGTTCTTTTCCTGGAACCTGAATGAGGGCAGACACAAATTTGAGAAATTCTGCACTAAAGGGACCAGGGCTATCCCTAAGGAGGGGGGAGGGTCAATTAGCCTGTGGGGGCCCCTGACCCCCCCTACATTGGGGGGGGCCAGCCAGGTGCACCCGTTCCTCCCTTGAGGGAGCTGTTCCACCCCCAGTGCGGTGGGCTGGCCCAGAGGCCGGGCTCCGCTTCCTCACCCTGCCCCTGGGCCTGCCTGCTTTGCCCTGGGGGCAGGAGGGGCCGATCCAGAGGCCAGGCAAAGTGCTCCTGCCCCGCCCCACTGCCTTGGGCTTCTTGCTGCCTAAGGCAGCAGGATGGGAGGGAATGAGCAGGCCCGGGCTGGGCAAAGCACGGCTGTGTGGGGGCAACAGTGTGGACCCCGTGCTGTCCTGCTGGGAGCAGGGCAGCGTGGGGTCTGCATACCTGTGGGGCTTGGGGTGATTGCCCCGTTTGCCCCCCTCCCCACCCCAGGAACAGCCCTGAGAGGGAGCCTCCACTTTGGAATTTACTGCCCACAGGCTTTGATCTGAATATCCTGAATCCGTGAACTCAATTGCAGCACCCAATCAAGAGACAGAACTTTAGGGCGGAGGGCCACATTAAGGACTGGTTGTGACAAAGTAGAAATTTTCTGTAATATTTTTCTTAATCCTCTGTGTGCCTCAGTTCCCCTCTGTACTTTGCATTGCTACTCTGTTTAGACCAGAATGTTACGTCTGCTGTGGGGGCAGTGTAGGAGACATGAGTGGTGTGTCTGGGATGCAGTGAATGAACCTAAGAATATAAGAAATGGATATACTGGGAGAGATCAGTGGGCCATTTGGCCCAGTATCTTGTCTTCTGACGGGTCCGGTGCCAGTTGATTCAGCGGGAATGAGTAGAACAGGGCAATTTAAGGAGTGATCCATCCCCTCTTATCTAGTCCCAACTTCTGGTAGTCGGGTTTAGAGAACCCAGAATATGTCCTTGAGCATCTTGGCTAATAGCCATTGATGGATCTATCCTCCATGAACTTACTGAATACTCTTTTGAACCACTTCATACTTTTGATCTTCACAACATCCCTTGGTAATGAATTCCACGGGTAGACTGCATTGTGTGAAGAAGTATGTGTGTGAAGTATCTGCATTGTGTGAAGAAGTTTGGGGGAAGTTTGTGCTTTGTGTAGTTACTATGGTGAAGAGGACCCGTGCCGCTTGTGCCAGCACTGCTTCTGTCTCCTCCTCCTGCGCCTGTATCCAGACAGACATACTGACCATGGATATCTCTACCCAGATCCTGGCGTGGACTTGCAAGGACTGTGGCCTGCATTTCCCACTCTCAAACAGTCAGGCTGGGGAGATCATTCAATGTGACAGGTGTCTCCTGGTGGAATCTCTCAGGAAGCAGGTGGGGGAGTTACAGGAGGAGGTGGCCAGGCTCAGGAGTATCCATGCCCTGGAGAAGTTCCTGGATAGCATCCATGAGGAAACATGCAAGGATGAAGAAACTATCCAGAGGCAAAGGACTGCTGCCACACCCTCGGAGAAGGATGAGATGGCTCAAGCAGAGGGTGGACACTGGCAGCTGGTTACTTCTGGCAGCAGACAGTGCTCCACCCCTGCTCCCATCCCACCCTCTGTTGTGGTAAAGAACCGCTTTGCAGCACTACAGACGGGAGATGAGGTGGAAGACGAGAAGCCATGCACCCCCGATGTTGGGAGGATCTCAACCATCACACCCAGGAGAAAACGTCTGGCTGTGGTGGTTGGGGACTCTCTTCTGAGGGGGACGGAGGCACCCATCTGTCACCCAGATAAGGCCTCTCAGGAAGTATGCTGCCTGCCAGGGGCCCGTATCCGAGACGTTATGGAGGGATTGTCGAGAATCATCCGTCCCTCTGACTACTACCCCATGCTACTCATCCATGTGGGAACCAATGATACTGCGAGAGGTGACCCTCTGCAGATCAAAGGTGACTACAGGGCTCTGGGAGCACGGGTGAAGGAGTTCGGTGCACAGGTGGTGTTCTCCTCGATCCTTCCGGTCAAGGGTAGGGGCCCGAGCAGGGACAGATGCATCCTGGAGGTGAATGCCTGGCTGCGGAGATGGTGTTACCAGAAGGGCTTTGGCTTCCTCGACCATGGGGTGCTGTTTCAGGAAGAAGGACTGCTAGGCAGAGATGGACTCCACCTATCCAAGAAGGGGAAGAGCGTATTTGGAAGCAGACTGGCTAACCTGGTGAGGAGAGCTTTAAACTAGGTTTGAAGGGGGAAGGTGACCAAGGCCCACAGGTAAGTGAAACTGAGGGAAACCTGGGAGAAGGGATGGAACTTGGGGGGTGCTGGGCCTGTAACAGCAGGAATAAAAGAGAGGGTAGTTGGAACTGGGGGGTGGGATCAAATAATTGTTTTTTATTTCCTGATGAAGTCATAATACCTCAGGCGCGTGGGGAAGGAGGACACCTGGAGAAATTGCAAGGAGGAAGATGCGACAGGAGGGAGACTCGACAGGGCAAAGTAGGGCAATGGGCCCGGTATCTTAGGTGCCTGTACACAAATGCGAGGAGCCTGGGAAACAGGCAGGAAGAATTGGTAGTGCTGGCACAGACAAGGAACTATGATATAATTGGAATAACAGAAACGTGGTGGGATAACTTGCATGACTGGAGCACTGCCATGGATGGATATAAATTGTTCAGGAAGGACAGGCAGGGAAGAAGGGGGGGAGGAGTAGCGCTATATGTAAAAGAGCTGTATGACTGCTCAGAGCTCCACTATGAAAGTGGAAACAAGATGGTTGAAAGTCTGTGGGTTAAGTTTAGGGGAGAATGCAACAAGGGGGATGTTGTGGTGGGTGTCTGCTACAGACCGCCAGACCAGAAAGAGGAGGTGGATGAGGCGTTCTATGGACAACTAACAGAAGTTTCCAGATCGTCGCAGGCCCTGGTTCTTATGGGGGACTTTAATTATCCTGATGTCTGCTGGGAAGATAATACAGCAGTGCACAGGCAATCCAGGAAGTTTTTGGAGAATATTGAGGACAACTTCCTAGTACAAATGCTGGAGGAACCAACTAGGGGCCTTGCACCTCTAGACCTATTGCTCACAAACAGAGAAGAATTGATCGGGGAAGTAGAAGTAAATGGCAACCTGGGCAGCAGCAACCATGAGACGGTAGAGTTCAGGATCCTGATCAATGGAAGGAAGGAAAGAAGCAGAACACACACCCTGGACTTCAGAAAAGCAGATTTTGGCTCCCTTAGGGAGCTGATGGGCAGGGTCCCATGGGAAGCTGATCTGAAGGGGAAAGGTGTCCAAGACAGCTGGCTGTATTTTAAAGAAACCCCGTTAAAGGCACAGGAAGATAACATTCCGATGTGCAGAAAGAACAGCAAATATGGACGGCGACCAGCATGGCTTAGCAGGGAACTCTGCGGGGAGCTGAAACGTAAAAGGGAAGCTTACAAGAAGTGGAAGCTTGGACAGATGACAAGGGAGGTGTATAAAGATATTGCTCGGGACTGCAGGGATAAAATCAGAAAGGCCAAAGGACAATTGGAGTTGCAGCTAGCAAGAGATGTGAAGAATAACAGAAAGGGGTTCTATAAGTATATCAGCAACAAGAAAAGGATCAGAGGTGGTGTAGGTCCCTTACTGAATGGGGCAGGCACCCTCGTGGAGGATGATGCGGAAAAGGCTGAAGTACTCAATGCTTTTTTTACTTCAATCTTCACAGGGAGGGCCAGCTCCCAGGCTACTACACGGGGTAACGTGGAATGGAGAGAAGGCGAGAGGCCCTCGGTGATGGAAGCTCAGGTTAGGGAACACTTAATGAAATTGGAGGTGCACAAGTCCATGGGGCCGGATGAACTGCATCCAAGGGTGCTGAGGGAGTTGGGGGAAGTGATTGCAAAGCTGCTGGCCATTATCTTTGAGAACTCGTGGCGAACGGGGGTGGTCCCGGACGATTGGAAAAAGGCAAATATAGTACCTATCTTTAAGAAAGGGAAAAAGGAGGATCCGGGGAACTACAGACTGGTCAGCTTCACCTCAATCCCTGGGAAAATCATGGAGCAGGTCCTCAAGGAATCCATCCTGAAACACTTGGAGGAAAATAGAGTGATCAGGAACAGTCAACATGGATTCACCAAGGGCAAATCATGCCTGACCAACCTGATTTCCTTCTATGATGAGATGACTGGATTTGTGGATGCGGGAAGAGCCGTTGACGTGGTATACCTTGACTTTAGCAAGGCTTTTGATACAGTTTCCCATAGCATTCTCGTCGGCAAGTTAAGGAAGTATGGGTTGGACGAGTGGACCGTAAGGTGGATCGAAAACTGGTTAGATCAACGGGCTCAGTGGGTAGGAATCAATGGCTCGATGTCTGGTTGGCAACCGGTAACGAGTGGAGTGCCCCAGGGGTCGGTCCTGGGGCCGGTTCTATTCAACATCTTCATTAATGATCTTGATGATGGAATAGACTGCGTGCTTAGTAAGTTTGCGGATGACACCAAGTTGGGGGGAATGGTAGATACTCTGGAGGGCAGGGACAGGATCCAGGGAGACTTGGACAAATTGGAACACTGGGCTGAAAGAAACCTCATGAGGTTCAACAAAGACAAGTGCAAAGTCCTGCACTTAGGACGGAAAAATCCCATGCACTACTACAGGCTGGGGACCGATCGGCTAAGTAGCAGTGCTGTAGAAAAGGACCTGAGGGTTATGGTGGACGGGAAGATGAATATGAGCCAACAGTGTGCTCTTGTTGCCAAAGAGGCCAATGGCATATTAGGCTGGATCAGTATTGCCAGCAGATCGAGGGATGTGGTAATTCCCCTCTATTCGACACTGGTCAGGTCACATCTGGAATACTGCGTCCAGTTTTGGGCTCCCCACTACAGAAAGGATGTGGACAAATTAGAAAGAGTCCAGCGGAGGGCAACAAAAATGATTAGGGGGCTGGGGCACATGACGTATGAGGAGAGACTGAAGGAACTAGGCTTATTTAGTCTACAGAAGAGAAGACTGAGGGGAGATTTGATAGCGACCTTCAACTACTTGAAGGGTTGCTCCAAAGAGGAGGGAGCTAGGCTGTTCTCGTTGGTAACAGAGGACAGAACAAGGAGCAATGGTTTCAAATTACAGCTGGGGAGGTCAAGGTTGGATATTAGGAAAAACTTTCTCACTAGGAGGGTGGTGAAGCATTGGAATGGGCTATCTAGGGAGGTGGTAGAATCTCCATCTTTGGAGATTTTTAAGGCTCGGTTAGACAAAACCCTGGCTGGGGTGATTTAGGGGGAGAGGTCCTGCTTTTTAGCAGGGGGTTGGACTAGATGACCTCGTGAGGTCCCTTCCAACCCTATTATTCTATGATTCTATGATCTGCTTATGTTTGTTTCAGACCTTGTCTATTAATTTCATTGGGTGATCCCTGGTTCTTGTGTTATGTGAAGGAGTAAATAACACTTCCCTATTCGCTTTATGTGCACTATTCATGATTTTATAGACCTCTATTACATCTTCCCTTACTTGTCTTTTCTCTTTTCCCAGGTTTTCTAATCTCTTCTTACATGAAAATTGTTCCATACTCCTAATTATTTTTGTTGCCCTTTTCTGTACCGTTTCCATTTCTAATATATCTTTTTTTGAGACTGGGCATCCAGAACTGCATCAATAGATGTATTTATAATGGGTCATTAAGGAACTAGCTGGAACCTACTGAAAGTGCCCCATATCAATGCAGAATCCCAAAGAGACAATGGGAAACCCAAATGACCTATTGACCCCATTGAGACCTAGCAATCAATGACTAAAAAGAAGGAAGTTCCCCGTGAAGAGCTGGCCTTTAATTTTAGAGAGTGAGAAACTGAAGAGAGAGTTCACTGTGTATCCTGCATTTTAAAAAAGCCATATTGGCTGTGTTTATATGAAAGAAAATTCATTTGTACTGAAGTGTAATTTCAAGCACAACTGTGAATGGGAGGTTGCACAGATCCTCCCCATTATTCACTAATTCATAGATGAAAACAAAGTATTTGAACACGTGTCAGTAAAATACAATGAGGCACAGTGTCAACCTGGAAATGCTCACTCTGGCAAACCTGCGAGGACACATTTTGGCAGAGCAGCATATTTTTTAGAATGCTGGTTGATCTTACTGCCTTTCTATAGGGGTGTGACAAAAAAAAACCCCAGACTGGAGTGTCATCTCAGGCAAAGTGAGCTATGGCTGGGCCTTCTTTCCTCCTATATTTTTTGCCCCAATGAGCTGATTTTCTTGTTCCACATCATTTGTAGATTTTGGCTACATGTACAAAATATTGTCTCTCGGTAAAAGCTAAATAGTGTGGTTACAATACAAGGGTCATGTATCTAATGCACTAACTGTCTTAGGAGACTCAGATTTTAGTTCTGTAGACTGTCCTGTCTTTGCTTTGTCCTTCATTGCTTCACAGGATTTCCTTTTCAGTCAGTTTGAATTTGAAAACAAAAATAGATTCCAGATGTCTTGAGTTTACTATCGCAGAACCACAAGCTCAACAAGCTAGTGACATTTACCTTAATGCAATTTTTGAAAAACTATAACATTGATTCTCGCTATCAAATGCAAATGAAAGTGATCTTTCATGTTTTCCTCTGTCTTTTTTTTATTAATTAAGTTTTCAGTTGGTTGGAAAAGCAGTATTTTAAAGGAAATCATTCTGAGTGATCCTTAATCCAGCTGCCTGGCATATGTCCATTAGCAGCATAGCAGCCCATAGTGTAGTCTGAATGAATGCTGCAAGTATCTTGATTTTTTTCATATTTAGGTTTCAGAGCTGGAACCTGTTCTAATGTTAGTGTCTTACAAGTGGCTAATTTTTTGACCCAGAACTGAATTGTAGAAGTAAGGTAACATGCAAACTTTCTATCGGTATCTCAAGTACATGGTGGAGCTGAAGATTGTCTGAGAGGTTAGGGTACTAGTTTGAGACTTTGTAGACATGTGTTCAACTGCTTACACTGCCACAGGCTATCTTGGTCAAGAAATTTAGTTCCTCTATTCCTCATCCATAAAATGGGATAATAGCACATTCCTACTTCAAGGGGTTTTGGAAGGACAGCTATATTTAAAAGGAAGGATAGTAGGGGGGAGCATATATGAACCTAAAGTAGACAGGGACAGATAGCAGGCCACATTTTTTGTCAAATGTAACAGTGGTATATATTAAGAAACATACTTTTCAAATGATAATTCCCTGCCATGTATTCTTGCATCAAAGGAATAAATGTGTCCATATTACTGACTCAATCATCTCATGTGGGAATGAAACCATATCTCACTGTTCCTGTTGTTTCTAGCATATTTTGTACTGTAGTGTTTTAATTCCACCATTTAAAAATAAGCTTTAGGTTGGAATTTTCAAACGTGCCTTAGACTTCTAGGCTCCATAAAGGACCATCATAATCATCGTAGTCTGACCTCCTGAACATTGCAGGCCACAGGACCTTGCCCACCCACTCTTGTAATAAACTTATAATCTCTGGCTGAGTTACTGAAGTCCTCAAATCATGACTTAAAGAATTCAAGTTACAGAGAATCCAGCATTTACCCTAGTTTAAACCTGCAAGGGACCCATGCCCCAAGCTGCAGAAGAAAGTAAAGAAAACTTCAGGGTCTCTGTCAATCTGACCTGAGAGATAGTTCCTTTGGAATCCCAAATATGGTGATCAGTTGGATTCCGAACATTTCAGCAAGATCCAACAGCCAGATAAATGGGAATGAATTCTCTGTAGTAACTCAGAGCCCTCCCCATCTAGCATCTCATCACCATCACTGACCGCTGGGGGTATTTTCTACTAACAATCGTAGATCGGCTACATGCCATTGTAGGCAGCCATGGTGACTTTCTTTTGAAAATTCCACCTCTACTTGGAATTTCCCTTCTGAGCCTAAATCTTTTCAGCTTTCATAATATTTGGCCATTTCAAATTGATTTCTAAACAATATATCATATCTTCAGGCTGTAATGTCATTTCACAGACTTAACTTTTATTTTCCCAATTGTAATATTTCTGATTATAGATGCAAAATAACTGTACTGTTTTATGATAAAAATTATACATAGCTAATTATTCTCATTGATCCTGATCCTACCATTCTGGCATGCCTAAATTCCTACTGAAGTCACTGGGAATTCTGTGTGTGTGTAACAGAAGCTTGACTGAGTGTCCAAATTCTTCCTCCACCGCAATTGTTTGTATCTTTCCATAATGTCCAGCTCATCTTTGAAGTATTCCATTTGCACAAAAAAAATGATACTCCAGTTTCTAATCTGTTAATGAATTGTTCGTACTGGGAAATGTGTGTTTTCTTTACAACAAATGAGTCAGTCAGTCACTAATGTTTACTTTAACATTTCATCAGCATTTAATAGTGAATGCTTCAAGACAATAGCAGTCAGCACTACCCTCTCAACCAGGTAAACTTGCTACATGTATGTGAACAAAAATGTAGCTTATCTATTTAAAAAGGAAAAGAAGAATTAAAAAAGGATAAGAATTCTGGTTATTTGAGAAACCTACCTGCCAGGCTTGTTATTTCTCAGGGCTTGTTTAGACTTAGAGTGCTGCGGTGGTACAGCTGGAGCACTTAGACCATGTCTACAGTACCACTTATGTCGGCAAAAGGGTATGAAAAAAGATTAGCCTTTCAGTGACATAAGTTTCACCAGCATAAGTGGTAGTTTGCATGGCGTGATGTCGGTGGGAGAACTGCTCCGGCTGACATACCTACTGTCACCCATTGAGTTGGTTTTATTGTGTTTATGAGATGACTCTCTCCTCTCGGCATAGAGCAACTACATGAGTGATCTTATAACTGTGCAACTGTAAGCCTGCTAGTGTTGACATGGCCTCAGTGAACACACTACCTATGCCAAAGTGAGAACTTCTCCCATCAGCATAGGTAATCCACCTCCGCAAGAAGTCTGCCCATCAACATAGAGCTGTCTAGTCGGCAGTTAGGTTAGTATAACTGTGTCACTCCGGTGTTGAAAGTCCACACCTCTCCCTGAGTATCAGTTATACCAATGTAAGTTTGTAGTGTAGACCAAGGCTCAGAAATAGAGGCTTATAGGAAATGCACTTCTGACATCACTTGAGTGCCTTTGATACTTTTGTTTGTTCAAGTGGTCAACATTAATTAGAGAGATTATCAAAAACTTTGTTTTTGTTTTTTCTCTATACATATCAGCTTTTAAAATGCAACCAAATCCTGACCCAGGTTCTGATCCTATATAAGACCAGATTCCAGGAGAAGTGGCACAATTCCACTCAGCTGTAAAGTCAAGTAATAACCTGTATGGGGGACTCTGAGCCATGGAAACGGCCTATGTGAGGACTCTGCATTGCATTGTATAGAAATGTGGTTATGTTAGGGACATAGCAAATGGGTTTTCAGAGAGGAAACACACAAGGGCCAAGATTTATTTTAGAGGAGGGCAGTGTTCTGTAGCTGATATCCTGCAGAAGCCGAGCAATACGGGTTAAGAGATTACAAAGCACATGCTGAGAGTGAGGATGCCTTCTCCCACTCCAACTGCACATCCGTGCATTTTCCTTCCTTTCACTCAGACTTTGCTTTACTTCTCAATATATGGCCAACAGTTGCTATAGTAATCATGATATTATCAGAGGACAATCAAAAATACGTCAGCTATAAGACCCCTTGAGCAATCCTGACATGTCTGTTAATGCACATATAGTACTTGGTAAAAATAATGTCGCTTTAAACCTAGCAATAACATGTGGACTATTGTCTACTGCTCCTACCCAGACCTGAAGAGTTGCTCTGTATAAGCCTGAAAACTCATGTCCCTCACCAGCAGATGTTACTCCAATAAAAGATATTATCTCACCCAACTAATATCGCTAATATCCTGAACCAACATGGCTGCAACAGCACTGCATACATACAGCACACTTCTCCTACAGTGAAAAAAATCTTGTGCAATCATAGTACAAAACAAAACATGTGAAATGCTTTTTCCAGCTTACGCAGCTGTGTGATGGCTGAAGTAGACTTGAGTATTGGGAAAAAACTCGCAATGTGTGTGCATGTGCTCAGGATGCATTGCTATACTAAATCCTTTCTCTTTACCAAGAGCAGAATCCTTGGATTAGCAATAGTAGCACACTTGTGGCTAATTAGCTGACTCTTAAAACAGATTGCGTGTTCCAGGTATTTGTACTGAAAATGGAATTATGGAACACAATCAGATTTGGTTTTCAACAGTGCTCTATGTATTCTGAGAATCTCAAAGTGCTGTACAAAGTACTGGATAAACGTTAGTGCAGTGACTCAATAAACAAGCAATTGGCACTCAGTACTAGCACGCAAACTTCACTGGATATTAAAACCAGCCCAGAACAAAATTAGGGCCAGTTCCTAAAACCAGACTTCATGAGCAGTCCCATTTGGTTGAACATTGTTGATACAATATACTTCTCAAACACTCTACTATTATTTTTCATTCAGCTTCATAAATATAATTTTCATAGAATCATAGAATTTTAGGGATGGAAGGGACCTCATGAGGTCACCTAGTCCAACTCTCTGCTAAAAGCAGGACCACTCCCACTAAATCATCCCAGCCAGGATTTTGTCTAACCGGACCTTAAATATCTCTAAAGATGGAGATTCCACCACCTCCCTAGGCATCCCATTCCAATGCTTCACCACCTTCCTAGTGAGAAAGTTTTTACTAAAATCCAACCTTGACCTCCCCACCTGTAACTTGAAACCATTGCTCCTTGTTCTGTCCTCTGTTACTACCGAGAACAGCCTAGCTCCCTCTTCTTCGGAGCACCCCTTCAAGTAGTTGAAGGTTGCTATCAAATCCCCCCTCAGTCTTCTCTTCTGCAGACTAAATAAGCCTAGTTCCTTCAGTCTATCCTTGTAAGTCATGTGCCCCAGCCCCCTAATCATTTTCGTTGCCCTCCGCTGGACTCGTTCTAATTTGTCCACATCCTTTCTGTAGTGGGGAGCCCAAAACTGGACACAGTAGTCCAGTATTTATTTTTAGGCTATAAAGTCAAATTAAAATTCATGAGCAAGGTAGAAAAGATGTTTGCAGATGAGTGAAAGCGTATGTACACTTGAAATTCTACTGTGGCACAGGCCTTTTTGTTGACTCAAGTTAAGCAATGATCAAACAGTGCTGTAATTACAATGCTTATGCCTCTCCACACAACATTCATTGTGTCACTAAAATGCATCCATAGTTGATTGACTAGTATCGACATCCCATTGTGCAACTGTCCCATATTAGGCAGCTATCTTACTGTGCAACTTGCCACCTTGTGCTGTTAGGAATTATGGGAAGGCGGAGAGTATTGCAGCGCATTATGGGCTGGTTCAACATCCGGTGGTGCAGTAATTTCCGTCCTGCCATTTCATGAGGTTCCATGGAAACAGTGGAAATGCCACATTTTGCAGCACTTTTCAATGGCTCCAATTTCTTGAGCACTTGCTCTTTCTATCTGAAAGGATGGATCTTGCACTGCTCTCCATTGTTATCAATGTTCTGAACATGTCATGGTTAATCATGCAGTATATCATGAGCTCCCAATCAGAACTTCAATTCAAGATCCTTACCTGCTGTGTGCCATATGAACAAACGATGCTAGATTACTCTTTGCATTCACAGAGCATCTGCACATGGTGAACTGCCACTTTTGGGCATGTGAAACAAGTACTGAGTGGTGGGATCACATTGTTATGTAGGTTTGGATGTTATCCCAGAAACTCAAATTATTCAGCTGTTAATACTGCCTTTCTATAGACTACTGAGGTAAAATCAATGTGGTCTGTTTACTCAATGGTCTACCTATCCAGGAAATTTTGCTACAGCCCTTAAATCAAGAATTGATACTCAGACCAGTATTGTCTGCGAAGACAAATATTTATTAAAATCAAATACTAATACAATGAGATTTAAGAACTGAAAATCATTTACCTCAGAAATTATCTTTACTTGGTGCAGTTATTACAGTATAGATGGTACAGAGTGACAGTTACAGAGAAGGCAGCTCTGTTACATATAAAGAACCTTCCTCAGTTTGAGGTAAATAATTTGAATAAACAATAAAAATATTTAACCTTTTATTATCCTTCACACTATCTACTTAACAATTTATAACATATATCTTAACAGTCTATAACATACAGCAAGTTGTTGCAAGGTGGTTGCTGAATGGGTACTTAAAGGAAGGAGGGTCTCACTCTTATCACAGGCTTTCAACTTTCTCGACAGGCATACCTTCATACATACAGTTAAACTTGCAAAACTTTCCTGCTATCCCTTTGTTCATCTGTAGGGGTCCTTCTGCTCTGTCACTATTGACACAAAGATTACGGCTGGTTTAGACACCAAGCCAGGACTCAGTTAGCTGAATTGTCTAAAGCAGGGGTCGGCAACCCCTGACATGCGTGCCTGCTCCTAGCGGCACGTGGGGCTCTCAGCCCTGCAGTGCCGCTCTAGCCCTGAGTGGGCCGAAGCAGCAGCTCTGCACCCGGCAGCTGCTCCTCCCTCTCTGTTGGCCCCCTCGCCCCTCCCCTCCTGTGAGCACAGCCACCAGCTGGAAGTGGCAGAGCTGCACTCAGAGGCCGCTGTCTCTTCCTGCCCTCCTCCTGTGAAGGCAGCAGGATCAAAGGTGCAGCACCAAGCCTGGCGGCTGCTCCCTCTGGCTCCCTCCCATGGTGTGGCTTTGGTCCCTCTGCACCCATGGGAGGAAAGCAGGCAGGGAGAGAGAGCAGCTGCCGACCGCGGCTCTGCTGCTTCTGTCAACAGCTTAAGTCGACTTAAGGAAACTCCAGTGTGGATGCAGAGTAAATTAAGTCGACTTAAGCAGCCTTAAGTCGACTTAATTTACAAGTGTAGATGCACCCTGAGAGGCATGTGTGCAGCTTAAAGTATCCAAATATGTAACGGACATTGGAAAACTCAGCAAGGAAAAGCAAGGGCAAGGATCACACTAAAAAAATTGTATTTTAATTTGATTTTAATAAGAATGTTAGTAAAGTTATTTACTTTAGTGTTTACATACATACAATGATAGTTGTAATCTTGTGGAGACCTGCTTAAACATTAAAATGTATTAGCGGCACCCGATATTGTAAATTAGCATGAATCGATGAAGACTCGGCACACTACTTCTGAAAGGTTGCCTACCCCTGGTCTAAAGCCTCCATGCTTCTTTAGTCAGCAATTAAGGTTATCTTTGGCTTAGCCCCATAACCAGAACTCAGTTAGCTGGGTTGTCCAGAATCAAGGTACTTTTAGCCTATCTTCAGCTTGCTTTTTTTGTTTTTTGCCTTCTTGCTTCTTTCTTCTTGCATTCACCTTCTGATCTTCCTTTTCCAGCTGCTGATCAGTGCTTCCAGTAAGCACTCTCTCTCTCTTCTCTCTCTCTCTCTCTCTCTCTCTCTCCCCCAGTCAGTACTACTTAGCCTGCCAGATGTGGGCTATTTATACTTTGTAGCAAGGTGTGAGATGACCTATGGGCATACAATGTATGTGTCATTAAGGGGGAATGCAAAGAAACAATATATCTGGACAATGTAAGGACCACTTAAAATGCCTCCCCTCACTGTTTCTCCTCCCCTTAAGGGCTGTGTAAGGGACCTGCATAGGGCACCCTTAGGGGGTTGTGTGAGGGATGGCATTTTCAGGGATACATAAGGGACACCTTACATAGGGTGACACCAGAGGGGATGATGAGGGGTGACATTGCTGATCAATGGCCGAATGCTTAATTTCCTTATCAATTACCTTTTAACTATGCCTTATCACTAATTACTGTATTTACATAACACAAGGTGCTTTAGTACTGTCATCATCCTACAGCTGGTTAGTGCCTTCACTGCTGCCTTTCAAGAATTTAAACCCTTTCTGAGGCTTTTTCCTGTCGTCGTCGTCCCCCCCGCTCCAATTTCTCCCTAGCATTCTATTTGACAGATTTGAGCACTTGAGGACAAAAATTCCTGGCTACATGGGATGATGAGCAGCGGCTGCAGGACTTTTGAATGTTCAAAGCCACCTTTATGGAACTCTGTATGGAGCTATCCTGTGCCATGCAGTACAGGGATGCCATAATGCAGCTGCCCTCTTGGTGGAGAAACTCATGACTATTGCTGTGTGGAAGTTAGCAACTCCAGACTGCTATAAGTCAGTCACGAATCAGTTTGGAGTTGAGAAGTCCATCACCAGAGCTGTGTTATCGCAAGTCTGCAGGGCCATTAATCACATTCTGCTATGAAGGATTGTGAGTCTTGGAAGTGTACATGAAATAGTGGATGGCTTCCCATGGAATTCCCTAACTGTAATGGGGTGATAGATGGCATGCATATCTCAATTTTGACCTCGGACCATCTTGTAACTGAATACAGCAATAGAAAGGGCTACTTCTCTAGAGTACTGCAGTTACTTGTGGGTCACATGGGCATTTCACTGACATCAATGCAGATTGCTTGAGGAAGGTGCATGATATACATATCTTCAGGAACACTGGTCTGTACAGAACATGGCAGGCTGCAATTTTCTTTCCAGATCAAAAAATTCCAGTGAAGGATATTGAAATGCCCACAGTGATCCTGGGAGACCCAGCCTACCCCTGATTGCCTTGGCTCATGAAAACTTATATAGGCACCCTGAACAGCAGCAAGGAGTGCTTCGATAACAGGTTGAGCAGGTGCCAAATGACCATTGAAAGTGCATTTTGCAGATTAAAAACTTTCTGGCAATGCCTTTATGGCAAGATAGACCTAAATGAGGGAAATATTCCCATGATTATAATTGCCTGCTGTGTGCTCCATAATATATGTGAAGCCAAGGGTGAAAAGTTTCTCTCTTGGTGGAGTGCAGAGATGGATCACTTTGCAGCTGACCATGAATGATCAAATGTTAAGGCTATTAGAGGGGCACAATGGAAGCTATTCAAGTGAGGGGGGGCCTTGAGAAGCCATTTTGACAATGAACAACAGTAACGTGTCTTTGTAAATAGCACTGTGCCATGATGCGACTGCTATCCAGTTTGCAATGTGTATCAATGTGAGGTGCAGTCACCATGTGCAAGGGACAAATGAAGATTGCTTATTCTTCACAGAGTACATCATTATTAAATAACAGTTATTCACAACACACACACAAAAACTGTGCTGGAGCAGTGAGAGCTATGGCAGCTGGGTGGAAGTGCAGTTATCATTCTGGAATTTGTCTGAAGAGGTAGAGTGAATGGGGTACCAAGATGGGCAAGGAGTTTGACAGGGATGTGTGGATGGAGTTTGGGAAAGGCATGGAAAGCAGTTCTATATTGGTTGCAAGGGGGGGGGGGTCAAGCATGCATTAATTCAATCTATAGCATTATGAGTGACATTACCAGCTCTTTTTGCCCCACTGGGGCTTTGATCATGCACACATGGTTGCTATCACTCACTCCTGGTTTTCTCTCTTCTGCTGCCTACCAGTTTTATGATTTTTGGATAGAGTGTCTCCATGCTTTCTTTCTTTCTTTCTTTCTTTCTTTCTTTCTTTCTTTCTTTCTT
>ML685851.1:1403464-1439684 GCA_007922175.1 Pelusios castaneus | reverse complement strand
CTTTCTTTCTTTCTTTCTTTCTTTCTTTCTTTCTTTCTTTCTTTCTTTCTCAGAAGACTGTAGGAGCTTTTGGAAAATATCCTCTTTGCTTTTCCCTGGTTCTTTTCTTATTAACCACATGCATTTGGTAGGTTTAAGGAGGTTTTCCCTTCATGGGAACATCTGTACAAGCACAATAAACAATGAACAGAAGCATTCTTTTTAGGGCAATAACAGCATTGATGCATTACACTGTAAAATATACCTCACTGTCCCCTGGCAAGTGTACAGCTCAACAATAAATCAGGACATTGTGAATTGTGCTCCTGGAGTGGGATTGGAGGGGAACTCAAGCTGGAAAGAAGGTTCTGGGTGGTTGTTTGGAGTACTGATGCAGAGAGATAGGAACAAAAATCAAATTGTGCCACCATTTTCCTCAGGTGTGCATTAACACACTTTTTCACCACACTGCCTACCTGAATAGGGGAATGAGAAACACATGAAAATATAGCTACTCTTGTGGATTTCCATCCCTTCAACCAGCTGTATCATGCAACCAAGCAAAAGACAGCTTTACCTCATGTAACCAAGCAGTATCAGTTTAAAAAAAAATCACTTACTCAAGCTCCCCTCTCCTTCATCCTGGAGGCCAGAGCTGTAGGGCTGGGCCTGGCTTGAACTCTCTGAGGTCAAGAAGAGGTCCTGGCTCCCAATGTAAGAAAACCATCTGGTCCCCTGCTCTACATCCTCCTCCAACTTGACCTCCTTAGCTATAACTTCTTCATCAGAGTTGAGTCCAGTGTCCACTGCCTCCAGTCCCACAGCATTATGCACAGGTCTCATAGTGGTAGAGGTGGGGTGACCACCAAGAGAGACTTCCAGCTCCTTACAGAAGTGGCAGGTCTTTGACTGCACCATAATGACAGTTTGACTCCCAAACCTTTTGGTACCTCTGCTGCGGATCATGGATTTTCATATGGCACTGCAGCATGTTTCATTCATAGCCCTTCTCTGCCATTAACTGAAAAAATTGACCTTAGGTATCATAATTCCTTCAGCTGGAGCAGAGTTGAGCCTCCTGTCCTAAAAGGCTGATCAGGTCCAGAAGCTCTGGCATGCTTCAAGCATTTGGTGTCTGGAGCTGCCATGATCAGCTGTAAAGATGAGGTGACAGCTCTCTACACTGACCAAGCAGGAAGTGGAATTTCAAACATTCCCAGGGTATTAAAGGGGGGGGGGGGAAGAATGGTTGTAGGGCAGGGGTCCAGCTAGGCAGGGTTTTCTGGCTGGGTCCCTGACATTTCAGGGTGGGCTGGGCAGCTTCCAGTCACATGACTGGAAGCTCAGATCAGGCCCACCCACCACAGCACCTGGAAGCAGAACAAATTTCTCCACCGTAGCTGTGGGGCCTGGCCAGCAGCCAGCGGCCACAGCTGCAAATGGAGCAGTGCCAGCTCCTCTATTCCAATCATGGCTGTATCCCGCAGCCATGGCCACAAATGGAGCAGTGCTGGTGCCTCTGCTCCACTTGTTGCTGTAGCCACCAGCTGCTGGCCAGACCCCTTAGCCAGGGCAGAGAAATTTGTGCCACTGCCGAGCGCTGTCATGGGCGGACCTGATTTTCAAGTGGGTGGGCCCCAGCCCACCCAGGCCCACCTATGGCTACATCTCTGTTGCAGGGCATCAGAGTTCAAACTGATGGCAAGAGTGGTCAAGATGGGCATTGTGGGGCATTTCCTAGAGGCCATTTACTGCAACATAACCAAGCGTGGCATCTAAAAGTTTGGCACAGAAATCTCTATGCCTCTTGATTAGGCAGTTTTATTTTCTCGCAAAACCAGGGGAATTGTGTCGGTGGGGGTAGTGTGGATTGCTGTGTGTATACCACATTATTTTGTTGCAAAAAGCTGATTTTGGTCAACAGAAGTCTGTAGTGTATCCAGGCCACAGTTGTGGCACTGCAGCTATGCTGAGTAGAGCTTAAGTGTCAACACTGCATTTATAGATGGAAGAGATTCTCTTACTGGAATCGGTAATCCATCACTCTGAAAGGTGATAGATAGGACAATGGAAGTATTCTTCTCTAACCTTGTGCTGTTTACTCTGGGGATAAGTATAGGAGTGTGGATTTTCCATACTCCTGAGCAACGTATCCAGATCAATTTCATGTTTTAGTGTAGACCAGGACTTAATAAAGAGGAAGAACCTGAGGCAGAGGGACTCAAGAAGATTGTTCTCGATGTAAGAGCTACAGAAGAGATGGCTTTTGTTGTAGCAGTGGCAAGACAACATGAAGGGGCTGAGTGGAATGAGTGCAGAGCTAGGGAGGCAAAGGAGAGATCTGAAACAAAGTCCATTAGGTAGTGTAGGGCTAGCCCATGAAGTGCAAAAAGCAAGGTAGGAACATTTGAACTTAGTCCTTGAATGAATGGTAACTAGCAGTGTAATTTGAGAATAGTGATGATGGTGGTATACTTCTTTGATGTCTAAGAAGGAAGGCAGCAGTATACAGGCGTGTAGTGAATGGAGATGTCGGGTGCGAGCACACAGAGGGTGCGTCTACACTTACAAATTAAGTCGACTTAATTTACTCCGCGTCTACACTGGACTTTCTTTAATTCGACTTAAGCTGCTCCTTAAGTCGAAATAAGGAAAAGTTTGTTTGAATTAATAACACCTCGTTTTAATTCGAACTAGCATTTAAGTCGACTTTATTACGTCGAATTAAGCCAGTGGAGATGCAGAGTAGTGCCTAGGTGGACCTTTTTAAGTTGACTTAGAACGTTGAGTCAACTTAATAAGGTCAAAAAGGGGCCACATCTACACTTGAAAAGTTAAGTCCACTTCTGTTAAATCGACTTAATAAGGTCCACTTTAAGTTGACTTAAAGTCAACCTGATTAAGTCGACTTTATAAAGTCAACTTAACTTTTCAAATGTAGACATAGCCAGTGGGAGGATTTGCAATAGTCCATGTGAAAGTGAATGGTGATGAATTTATCATTAATGGAATTACTTGGGAAGTGTTGCAGGTTTGTAATATGAAGATTGCCCTGTGAAGCAATAAGGTTGTCAGGTGTATTAGTTTTATCACCTACTCTTCTTGAAAAGTGCTAGAGAATCTCTGGGTTAGATTCTCAACTGGTATAACACCACTTATCTTAAGGATATTTACACCATCGGAAAATCTGGCCCTTCAACTTCCACCTGAGTAGTAAATGGGAAAGGGTGAAAAGGACAGTGATTTATTTGTCTTGTCCCTCTAGTCTAGTGCAACACTGTGGTGCACTGCAGGATATGACCCCACTTCTTACTCTGAGACTTGAACCCAGCACCATCTGTGATGATTTTCCTGTGTTGAGAGTTATTTGTATCCATTGCAGTTTTAAAGTAACTTCCTGTCATAAAAAGTATTGATTAGAATAAAAAGCCAACAGCACACACGTTCAATTAATTTTTTTAAAGCCATTAGGCAGAGAGGACAGGAAAGAGAGAAGCAGTGGAAAGAGATGAAAGGGGAAGGGCTGAAATGAGGACATTGTACATTTTGGGCTTTAAGAATTTAAGAGGGGAAGTGAATATAAATGGAAACTACATTGAGAAGGGAGAACTATTCTGTAGTTCAACTCAGTGCATCATTGTTCTATAGCCAGCTACAACTGCAAAAGGCATCTCAATTACAAATAAGCCCTGCTTTGAAGTTGTGCCTGTGTTTTAATGTCTTCAATAAAGTTTGCAAATAAAAAAGAGAGTATGGCTGAACTTCAAAGAGGATTTTGACAATCCAAATTTAAAATGTTTAGAAGGCTGCGGAGACCCTATGACAACATTAAAGTAATATCAGGTACTGGATGATTGGTCTGCTTGAAATTTTTCATTTTAATTTTTTTTCTCTCAACAAAACATGATCTTTTTCTGAAACTGGAAATGTTTATAAAGTTCCCAGTTTTTTAAAAGAAAATCTGTTTTTCATTAAAACCAGAAATTTTGAAATGTTGATATTTTGAAATTTGGGGTTTTATTTTGCCCCTTTATTTCCTTTTTGCCACTGAATACAATAGAATAAATGAGGACTAGCCATCCTTTCTTTTTTCATTTCTTTTCTTTTGCTATTTTGTAGCTTTCCAAAACTTCCTTAACACTGGAGAAGTTACAGGGTGTCAAAAGGCAAAAGAAAAACGTGTGAGGAAAAACACTAGACTATCATGTAGTCTGCTGTATTCACTGGTAACATCAAAATGGGGAAAACACCAAACAACACATTTGCAAAATTCATCATTTGAAAAAAATTCATTAATATTTTTTAAAAATTGTCAAACTGTTATTCCTTTTATGATCACCTCTGGTCAGTGAATTCAGGGACTCAACCTTCTATTTTCCAATGAGAATTGTCATTTTGATTGACTTTTCTAAAACTCTCAAAAGATAACTAAATTTCATTAATCATTTTGTAGTTCAATGTTCTTCTTGTGATTTATACAGCACCAAAGATGTGCCAGGTACTTTGCAAACAAATATACCTAGACCATAGGCTTCATTGCTATATCAGCTCTTTTAGTTATGTGGCTGAAGACAAAGGTGCCTACTAGAATGGTAGCTATGTGAAACGAGATACTAGACTGCTAACATAAAGAAACTTCTCTTCTCACATCAAGGGGAAGACACCTCTAGTATCAAGCATGAGGAAGGATACTGATGTGACTTCCTTACTGTTGGATAAACTATCACCATTGGGGTCACTTTGAGTATCAAATATATCAAATGTAGTGAATGAAAATAAGAAAATCAATGCTCTAAGAGAAAATTTGTGATACATTGGGTGAAATCCTAACTCTGTTTCAGTCAATGGGAGCCTTGCCATTAATATAAATGGGGCCAGGATTTCACCCATTGTTTTCTCAGTTCTTCTAGTTATGTTCAGTATTAATAGGATATGATGAAATGGGAGTTTTCTGTAATATTTTTATGAAGCCTATCTGTGCCTTATTTTCCTCCTATATTTTGCATGGCTACCCAATAGAGGAAAAAGGATTAAGTTTACTCTCAGGGCACAGTAAGTGATATAGATGTATGTGTCACCTTCCTGTTTGGGTGGATGAATAGAATCATTAAGGGACTTGCTGAAACTGACTCAAATCAACAAAGGGTCCAGAAAGACGATGCAAGCTACAATGACTCATGGATTGATACCCTCAGCAGGGAAACTAAGTAGGGACCCTAGCTAGAGAGCAAAGGACTGGAAGTTGTGAGGTGGGACATAAATTGATCCTGGAAAGAACTTGAAGCTTTCCCCTGGGAACTGACTAAGGAAGGAGGTCAGAGGGAGACTGAGAGACTGAAAATGGAGTTCACTACAGATTGGCTGGAGCTCTGGGCTGACTAGAATGGACTATGCTTTAAACTCCATTTCTCTAAGCTAACCTAAGCACCTCCTGTGCCGTCTTCAAGTTGACTAATATCCCCTACTGTTTTGAAAATGCCCCTTGAATGTTATTGTAAATACTTGGTGAGATGCATTAACTCCTGAAGAGTGAACAAGCCTCTCTACCAGGAGCTAATGGTGTGAAGTAGGTGTGCTGAGGCATGGTTGGGTTGCCTCCAAGAGACTGTTCCAAATCTGGGAGAATAGCACCAATCCTGTGGCTCATGACCAAAGAACTGTACAGGTGTGTTGAAAAGACAATAGATTCTCTGGTCCTTAAATTGTTCTATATCTGTCCAAGTATGGCTTCAAATTCATGTTGGGCCAAAGCCTTGCCCAACTGAATTTAATGGCAGAATTCCCGTTGAGTTTAATGGGAACAGGATTTTATTCACTCTGTGTACTGTAAAAATCCAGGAAGTTGACTTTCAGTCCTTTGCAGGGAGCAGCAGAAGGCCTATGGACTACATATATTCCTCTTAAGACCTCAGCATAGGGCACAAGTTGGGCTGAAGTGTTGCCTATGCCTTGTATTGGCCTTTTGCACAATGGCAAGTTCACCCTTTAGAATTATTAACATAAGTTAGAGTTTGTAGGATTGAGGCTAAAACTAGTGTGCTGTTCAGCACCAAATGAATTAACAGACAGTAAAGATATAAAGGGAGAATCAGAATGGGTTCTTGTTTATAAAAACAATTGCTATTATAGAAATGGTGTTTTCCTTACTCCTTTCTATTGTAGACTGGAAGGCAAATTTCATGGAACTGGCAACTGAAAGACTAACATTTAAAATGAGGAACTAACGTGGAACATTTTTTTGCCCATTGTTTTTTGCATATCTTCCCTTGAAGAGCACGGATCTGCTTTCTACTCAAAGTTTATTGCTAAATATTTTGGTCTGCATTATTGTCTTGTATTTGACACACAGTCTAACCATTTGCCCAACTGGTATTTTCTCCGAATGCTTGTCTTGTTTTATGAAAGCAATAGGCATTTTTGAAATGGCTAAAAACAATGCAAAAAAGAGAGAGAAAAGAAAAAAATTTAAAACGACTCTTTTTTTAGAGAAGGAAGAAATCTGCAAAAGGCTAAGTTTGTTCCCAGGCTATGTATGATTTTATGAATGCCAAGTTTAAGTCTGGGTTACATTTACCAGCTGAGATATTGAAACTCCTAGAAAATCCAGGGTTACAACAGAAAGCCAAGAGTAATCTGTTTAGGCATATTAATGAGAATAAATGGAAGGAGTAGAATCTGAAAACCCTAGTGCTTCGGTATTTGTTAAATCAAAGAAAGAAGATTGTTATATTTGTTTTATTTTCTATATTTAAAACATAAAAGCTGAAAACATGCACAGTGCAGTTACCCACTCTCTCTCTTCAGGAAGTAGCATTCATGTAAGTTATCAATGTTTAAAATGTCATACCACCGTTCCTATGCTAAAATTGTTCAGTCTTATGTTACTGCTCAAATATGCACTGAGGAGAGGGCCAAGAGATATAATAGATGTATTCTAGTTGCGAAGATCAAGGATTCTTTTTTGGATTCAGTCAGCAGGGAACTCTTTCCTCAGTAACAAAAGATGAACTGCCTGCTTTGCATTCTATTGTCAGTGTGCATCACTGATAAATAATATCTTTAAAAGGAAATCAGGAAATTACTTATCAAACTGAAGCACCAGAGAGTTATGTGCACTCTTTGCTGCCAAACTTAGGGGTTTTTCAGCACATCTGAATGAACTATAATTCAGAGATTCCAGCTGCTGGAAGCTCTTGCAAGCCATGTAAGTAAAGGGCTTCATTTCGCTGAAGCAAACTTTCTTTATTCTCCTGCCTCATAAGAATGCTTAAGCAACCCACATTTCAAATGGGTTCGCTTGTGCTAGGTCTGTTTTTATCTGTCGGTGTTGCACTGAATAATTCATGCATGTGGGCAAGATAAATAAGTTACCTATTCTAAGAATGTGTTGTTTGTGAATTGTTATAAGAGCAGAATTTATACCCAAATAATTGTCTCTTTTAAGATCACTGAGAGCTCTGTTCTCCATTTGGGATCTGCATGGAGAATGATTCAGTTTTGTTGATTTTGTACCATGTTTTCAAGGGCAATGTTGGCAAGATGTAAAATGTGTGTAAATAAGAGTGATTAGTAGAAAGCAAGTATACACTGAAATGTTAGAGTCCAGTAGCATTGTGTGAACTGCAATGAACATGAGTTATTGGTGTAATTTAAATGTTGTGGCTATTAAGTTTGATTGGGCACTGGCTGATCAATTAAAAAGAAAATGAAAAGGCATATCATGCACTTCTGGATGCTTTATAAAAGTTCATCTCAATTTTTTTGTTCATATTTATGTTCTGAAGTAATCGTGCAGTCATTTGTGGCATATGTTTTTTGATGCTCTTACAGTTTCCTCTTGTCTCCATTATTCAGGTTAACGCAGTCACAAAGTTTATTACTATTGAACCAGGTGCCACAATTCCTCTGAATTCCTAACTGATGGCAAAATCCTGTTGCTATCAATATGTCCAAATAAGGACTGAAGGTTCTGTGCTGTTCTAGCATTGATTTCATACCTGCTGGTAGGACAATATGTGAATGATGAACCATAGTGCCCAAGGGTTCCCAACACTAAATGTCTTTATTAAGCAGGGCAGATTTAGTTTCATGTGAAGTCAAAAGCTTAGTGGTTCATCGGATGCCTACTCAAAACTCCACAGTCTCCTCTCATTCAAACAGACTCCCAACTCCCTGAAGCTATGCAACAGCCCTCTGTCCCTCTTTCATCTCACCTTCCCTCCCAATACCCATCTATCAGCACCTTCAGAAAGGCTCCTCCCTCCAGTCCTGCAACTCTCTGACAGGCACTAGGCCCTGAAAATCTGGCATCTTTTCATTAGGTGATTCTGGTTGTCACTATTTATCATTTATATTACTACAGTGCCAGGTGCAAGGAGACCGTCCCTGCTCCAAAGAGCATGTTCTCATTCTCAATCCTTCCACAAAACTTGGTTTCTTCTCTCTTCCTATGACTTTCCTTTGCTTTTAGAGACAAAAGCTATGGGCATGAAGAAATTACAAGGGCCTGATCCAAAGATTACTGAAGTCAATGGAAAGATTCTCTGACGTCACGGAGGTTTGAATCAGGGCCCCAAATGCATAGATAGGTGGGTTTACTGGAGGACTGAAGTGAGCTGAAGTTGAAGGTAAAGCTGAGGAGACATGAAGTTGAAGATAAACTTTCTGACTTCAGTGGGAACATGAAGCAGCTCATTGTGAGAAAGCTTGCAGGGTGGGAACAGTAGCATATTAGAGAGGTATAGGGTTAAGTTATTGGATAGAGGTGGGGATGACAGAGGATTTTCAGGAAAGAGAAAAGCCTCAGTCATTTGGGGAATTAGTGAGAAACGTTTACAACTGTTCTGAATCTGAAAAAAGGTTTAAGTTCAATTTGAAGATGTGATTCATTTATTTCCCTTTCCTACTCAGTTCATGTTCAACTCATCTATTCCTAGTCACAAAAACATTATTCCAGTAGGGACATAATAGGTTGTATTTTGAGAATTTATGTGTGTTCATGTGTTTTATTAGTCAGTTGGCAGCAAAAACATCTTCTGAGCACAAAAGTGTTCCAAAATTTCAATCTATTGCTTTGATGCAGCAGATGTCTATGATAAGCAGATGGTTATAGCTTTGGCTTTTTTTAAAATCTTCAAATATTCTGCTGAGTATTTTTTCTATGAACAAGAGTGTATGGGGTCTCACCATGCAGAATTGGTACAGTGAATGAAGAGCATGTCTGTCTGAGTGCATGGTGTCATTTCCTAGCTCACAGAGTCATAAACTACATGTCATCTAGGGTGTTTGGTTGTAGGCTATTTTTGCCCCATTACTGAATGCATGTAATATTTTCAAGTTAGAAACTGAGTGCCAAATTCTGCTTTCAGATGTACGAGTCCGGTGCAAGCTTAGTTGATGCAAGCAAGCAAGCTGAGGAGTCAGTGGAGTTGCATCAGTATAATTCAAACTGAATTTGGATTCTGATGTACAAGAAGTAAACTGGCTGCAATTTCATTATTGGAAAATTTCTTAGAGAAAATAATGCAGTGCCTGTGGCAATACCTAAGACACATTTCTGAGCATTTTTATTCTAAAACCTTATTTTCAAGAGCTCCAGTATCTATGAAATCTGCTCTGTGAGTCATCTGAGAATATAGCATCTTAGTCTGGAAGTCGATTTTGGAACATAATTTGGAAAAATGAGAGTGAGATCCTGGACCAAGTCCTCCTTTCCCCTTTCCTCCCTCCCCTCACTTTCAGATTTAAACAAGGGTTTGGGGGGAGGGGGTTGTTTTTTTTAAAGGAATTCTGCATAGTGCGTCTAAAGGCTATGAACATGTTAATGCACTAAAAATTCTACTACCTGATAGTAACATTGCTCAAAAAAAGGATCTTTTAAATTGCTCCTATTAATCTATTTTCGGGTGTGTGCCAAGCTTCTTCTTTCCTGCATTCTAACAGATTAGATACAAATCCTGTTTACAGTGTAGAGCTCTACTGTACAGGTATCTATTTTAGGTACTCGTATGACCCCCACCATTATAGTATTTATGCACCTCATAATCTTTAATCTATTTGTCCTTGTAACATCTCTCAATTTCCACAAGGGAGAACTAGGGTAAGACTAATTGTTATGCCAAGGCCGCACAGAAGTCACTGGGGGACTTATGATTTGAACCTGGGTCTCTTGAATCCTAAACTGGCACCCTACCAATTGGACCATTCTTCCTGAAACTATAGCATGCCCTGATCTTCATTGGAATTACCAATAACCTTAGTGGAAGTCAGCACTAACACTTGATTTTGGGGGCTCTGCTTGGAGTGAGACAGGTGAGGCCCTAGGCAGAGCTGGATAACTCGCATGGCATCCTAGGGTTTGGCAGGTGGATATCCTGGGTTGGCTTTTGTTCTCTAGGCTATGTCTACACTGGCAATTTAAGTCGACTTAAGGAGGCTTAAGTCGACTTAAATTAAGCCACATCCCCACTAGTCTTTCATTAAGTTGACTTAAGAAATTCCTTAAGTCGACTTAATGAAAGCTTAAGTCGACTTAATAACTACCACTCATTAGGTCGACCAAACCCTCCTTAGGTCGACCAAACCCTTCCTTAGGTCGACCTAAGCCCAATGTGGACGCATAAATCCATTTTGTTACGTCGATTTAAGGGCAGTTAGGTCGACTTAACAAAGTGTTGCCACTTGTTAAGTTGACTTTAATAAGGTTGATTTTAAGTCGACTTAAAGTTGACCGTATTAAAGTCGACTTAACAAAAGTCGACTTAACTTTTCTAGTGTAGATATAGCCTTACAGAGAAGATTCAGAGTACATGCCTCTGGGGAAGATTATGTACCCCAAATTAATCTCTAAATTTGAAGATGGTTACCAAAGCAGGCAGGGAGGTTGCAGTTGCAAGCTGGTGAAGATGTTGCCAGAGCAAAGGCTCCAAAAGTGTTTCTACCATCTGAGCATGCAGAGCTGACGCTTGCCTCGAGTCAGCCCCATGTGAAGTTGGCTTGTAAACTAGATGGGCTGCAGATTATGCAATTAAGTTCTGTAGAGAGAGATCCACAGCATGTATCTGAGCAGGATTTTGACCTGTACGTGTCAATAAAATTACAAAGCCGAGAGAGTATATTTTCCCAATTATTCCCAAAGTGTTGCAGCCTATCAATAGAAATGAAGAAGTAGCTGCTTTGTTCAGGTCTGTGATATTGCCTTTTTATTATGGTTGGAAATGATATTTAAGTTTTTATGTTCTCAAACAGCAGCAGTCTGACTAGAATTTGCGTGAACCCAACATTTTTTTACTACATTGGTACTTAAATTGCATCTGAACAGATAAAAGCTCATCAGCTTTTTCATTATCAGTCCTCTGGTGTAGAACCAGTTTGTTTGCATTGGTGGAAGGCTGAAACTCAGCAAGAGATCTTCAGTTGGTGTAAAACAATCCACCTCCACAAGGAAAACTGCAGTGTTTTCTGCTATGGTGAATATTGTCATCATACAAATCATTCTCCTCCAATATCTAATGGTCCTTGGAGGATCTTGACTCATTTTTCCTGATTAGTCATGAAGAAGCTATCAAATAAAATATGGAAGCCCAAAGTGACACCACAGAAGTTGAGGAGAGGTGTGGTTAGAAGGACCATTGTGATAGGCAGAGGGACACAGTCCTGGTGACAAGTTCCAAAGGAATAGCTATATAGGTGTGTCTACACTTGTAAATTAAGTCGATTTAAGTCTGCTTAAGTCGACTTAATTTACTCTGCGTCCACACTGGAGTTTCCTTAAGACAACTTAAGCTGTCTAGTGTAGACTCTCTAATTCAACTTAGTATGGCCCACCTTAAGTCGACTTAGGAGTCCTGTGTGGACTCTCTAAGTCAACTTAATAAGGTCGACTTAAAGTCGACCTAAATTCCCCAGTGTAGACATAGCCTATTAGTCTAGTTCATCAAAACAAACAAGGAGACTGGTGACTTCTCCATACTGCTCTGAAAGGATTTGTCCTGCACTCACTCTAGTCTGATGCTTCCCAGTGGTGCTCTCAAGTCAACTGAGGGGGTTTCATACAATTTTTGCCATTTCATTTTGGATTACTTTGAACTACTAATGAATCTAAATACCCATTTGGTTTGCAAGCTTGTTGTGAAGGACCATTAATTCCCACTAAATATACAAAGTGCCCCTGGAATCTGCACACGGTGGCACTTCACGTCCTGTGTGTTTTCCCAAGACATTGGTGGGGGTGGGTGCAAAATGGTCCTCCAATATCTCAACATTAAGCAGTGCAGGATTTAGCCACATAAACTCTTCCAACTTTTAAGAAACTTTGCTTATGTAGTCAAAACCACAACATACATCATGCTAAAAACGTGTCCTTTTGGAGTTTCACCTTCAGATAAGCTTGCTGTCCTCTCTTGTGGCTAGGTTGTAGGTATCTCCTTGTTTAGATGCTGGAGTATTTTCCAGATTATTTCTGCATTTTTTCTAAGGCATCTATGTACTGCATACTATAGCAGGACATCACTTCCCTGTGGCTTTTAGCATCAGTGTCTTTTGTGCTAGTGTTTAGCACTGCTATTGAAGTTCATGCGGTAATGCAGACCTCATGCTTGGCTTGATTTTGCTTCATATGGCTTCTACCATCTTGTCTGCATTGCTGCCAGTGTTTTCTATCACCTCCACAGGGACACCAGATGCATCTAGCGGTTCCATCTTCAGTTTCCAAACTGAAACAGACGATGGAAAGCAGCCATGTGTTGTTCAGATGCTGGACGGGAGGGAGATTGCTTCTTGCTCAACCAGTTCACTCAGTGACAACTTGCTCTGTCTCAAGTTACTGTCACTTTTTTGCTCTATTTTTTCCACACCTAATTATAGCATTTAACTATAACTGATGAAGACAAGGAAAGAACACTTTGAAAACAAATGCTGGTATTTACTGAGGAATACGAGACCTTGTTCCCAACTGAAGAAATAAGACAAGAGGGAAGAAGAATTTAAATGCAAATGACTGCGGCCATTCAAAAATAAGCAGAAAGCCAGATACATGCACCTATCCCAGTCATGCAAAAGGAGATACAAGGTATAAGGCAGTGTAACCTCAGAGCACAGCAGGTCTCCCAAACTGAAAACTAGCTGGGCTAAAAGTACTTCTGTACCTTGACTCTTAATTCCAGTAGATGTGTTTCCAGTGTTGATTAGTTACTTTGATTTATGTTTCATAGTATAGCTGATTTTGGCGGCCCCCCCCCCCCCCCCCGATTTATAAGGATTCATTCTGTAAATCAGTGGTTTTCAACCTACAGGTTGGGACCCAGTACTGGGTCACAAGCCCTCAGGTACTGGGTGGCAGCGCCCGCTGCCGCAACCAAAAAACTAGAATGTATTGCTGAAAGATTTAACTGTTGGGTCATGGGCACAAATGATTTATTTCAACTGGATCCCGAGAAAAAAAGTTTGAAAATCACTGTTGTAAATTATCACATGGATTCATATGTGCACTGAGCTGTGCAATTAGGCTGGAGTGTTGGAATATATTACAGTGTTTGTTTTTCAATATGATTATTCCAGCAGATTTTTGTCACTGGCTTTTTCCAAATGTAACCCCACTTCTGGTCAGCATCCCAGTATGAGGTTGTGTGTTGCTATGAGAATTATTGTTTTCCTTAAGGCCCATCTCCTGGAGTCAAGTGGATATGTGATTATTTCAGTCTGCATTCTTTCTTACTTCTACTTTTTGACTGTCCTGTCTGTTTAGATAAAAGGTAAGATGTGCCAATGGGAGTTGGAGGTGCAGGAGTTATCTAGAGAAGGAAATCGGAGTTTTGAGGAGGGCAGGGCTGGATGAAGAATGGCGCTGGATAAAGAATGGAGGAAGTCTATGTGGCTCCTGGAGTTTCTCCAGTGATGCTGGGTTGCCAAATCATGTCAGAAAATACCAAGTAAACTAATAATGAAAACCCTACACAGATAAAATATAAAGCCTGCTGTGTGGTGTGCGAAGGGACCTCTGAAACAGAAACAACACTTTAAAACCTTCCTTAAAGGAGGCCAGCCCTGTGACTGTCCTAAGAAGGCTCATCAGAGAGACAGAAGTAGAAGTACAAACAGTTCATCCTGCTAGACCTGTGCAAGCAGGCTCTGTGGATCTGCAAACTGAAAAGGGAAATCAATAGGGAAGATAGTGTAGGGTGCAAAGTTTGGTGAGATACTTGGGGATCAAGCCCTTTAGAGTTTCCAAAGTTAAATCACAAGCTGAACTCAGGCCACCTAGCCATAGGCAGCTAGAGCATTGGGCAAAGAGCAGACTTTTGGAAAATCATATAAAGCACATTACAGCAAACAAACCCTGATTCTACTAATTTTTCAAGTTTTGTCTGCAATCTTCCAACAACTATATGAGTAAGTGGTTACCTGCAATATTTCTGTTCTTCGAATTACCTGTTTCTAGTGTTTTATTAACTGTTCAGCCATGCTGCAAATTACTGAAAGCAGGTTTCTGTCTTGTTAGGCCATAATGGGCAAATGCTTCGCCAAATGCACAGCTCAAATGATTGAGCTGTGCACAAAAAAGTTTTGAATTTCAGGGTTTGGAGGAAGGAATTCTCCATGTCAGGTGGCGAAGCCACTTTACGGCCACTACTGGAGACTGGAGGTTGCAAGAGCTCCTGCAATATGGGGAAACAATGACTGTGGGTCTCAGCAGCAATGGATTCATCTCTTGGGCCCTCAACCAATTGTGCTCCTCAATGCTCAGTTTGGGCTCCCCACATTCTTCTCCCTAGCTTTTGCAGAGGAATTACACTGGGTTCTGCATCTGGAGAGAGGAGGGGAAGAAGATATTTCTTTATGAGATTAGATACAAATCTTTCATTTGCTGATGTGCTCAAGCACTTGCTGCAGCTGTCAATGAGGTATCTTCTGCTTCAGACTGGATTTACTTTAAAACCAATTAGTCTAATTCATCTAGATGCTGATAATGACTTAAGATGTAATGTTAAAAGTAACAGAATCATGGATTCTTTGAAATCAGCGTTGGACTCATAGCTCCTCTCATCTGAGCCTGTTTCAGAGACACACCAGGTAAACTGGGCTCAAGAGATTAGATTAAATTTGTTGGCCTGTGTTAACAGTGTGTTCTTGGACTAAGAACAGACAATCCATCCAGAAGACATGCATAAATGATCAAGTGTTTGAATCTAAGTCAGCCAGCAAAGATGACTGTTCTTTCCAGGCCACCGGCTGATACAGTTCCCAAGTTGCAGATTGACCAGGGAAGGGTTTGACTGGTAGAAAACAGTGAACAGAAAGAGTGAGTGAGAAAACAGCACGGCTGATAAATGAGTGGGATGGCTGGACACAGGTGGAGCAATAATTCAAGAAGCACCCAAAGGAACTGTACTGACAAGGCCAGGGGGAGGAAATGACTCTTGTTTACTGGGGCATAAGACAAATGACAGCAAACTCAACACACTTGGCAACAAATGTCATCTATTGCCAATACACTAGAACTGAAAGTATTAACCCTTTTGGAATAGCTTGAATACATGAAGTAAAATCAACCTCCGGCAATGCTGTGAGCAGGAAGAGATTGCCAGTGGGTTTTGTGCTTTGTCTTTTGATTTAACAATAAAAGAAAGTAAAACAATCATGCTAGGTCAGATCCTTAATTGGACATATTTCTTGCTTTCTCTGGCCTCTCTTCCATGGTGGGTGGGTAAAGTAAAAAGGTGAGGGAGCCTCATCAACTTCTACAGACAATCAGGCAATACACTTCCACAGAGCCTGATTCATCAGTGCCCGGCACTCAGTGTTGTCACTTATATCAGTGTGAAGGGAGTGTGAAATGCTACCAGCCTCACATGGCATACACAGGTGGACATGACCACACAAGGGGCAGGGCAGCAGTGAATCGGGCCCACAGTGCCCAGGTGTGTGCTGGGTATGCACCAGCTTGCATAGCCAATCCATCAAAAACGTAACGTATGTAGGTTAGGAGGTATGCCTAGTCCCCAGTCCAGCTAGCATATACACTTCCCATAGGAGGAAAGCACAACCAAGAAAATGTAGGTTGTTCACTCATATGCCCCAGGCCTGGAGAACAGGGCTGGATTAAGGCCTAAAGGGGGGCCCCATGGTCCTCCGAAAATCCAGCCTAGCTGGCCTGAGTGGCAAGCTGCTGCCGCTTGCCTTCAGCCTGCCTGCCAGCCCGGGGGCAAGGCAGGAGTGCTGCAACCTCTGGTCCACCCCTCCCCACCCTCCAACAGCAGCAGCAGCTTGTGTCAGCCTGTGGCCAGCTCCCCCTCTCCTCCTGCAGCCATCCCGCAGCAGCAGGGCCCCCTGCGTCCCCTCTTCCCCCACAGCAGTGCAGGCCCGTGGAAGCACCGGCCGCTGCACCCTTCCCCAACCCCCTCTGCAGCACCGACCGGGGCCCAAGAGCACCTGACCCCGCCCCTCAGTACAAGGGGCGCTATCGGGGGCTCCACAAGGGTGGACAACCCTAGGCCCCTCGGGCCTTCATCTGGTCATACTGGAGAAATCTCATCCTCACAAACAGGATTCCTGAAGGAGACAAATAGCTCTGTCCCCCTTTCCTGTTCTAGCCAGGGCAGGAGTTGGCCTTTTGTATTTTTGAACAATGATAGTTTCAAGCAACACTGTCACTGAAATCTTTTTCAGACTCTTGTGCAGAGCCTTAGAGATGAAGACATCATCCTTGTCCTTGTTTCTTATCACTTCCTGCCTCTTTCCATTTCTTCTTGCTTACCTTTCATTTTCTTCTCTCCCTCTCATAGGCTACACTTGTTAATTTAAGTCAACTTAGCTAAGTCGACTTAAGAAAGTCGACTTCAAGTCGACTTTGTTAAGTTGACTTAGCATGTCCACACTTAAATTTTAAGCCAACTTTGAGGGGACCCTATAAAGTCGACCTAGAGAGTCCACACTGGACCTGGGTACAATGGGGCAAAGGGGGACAGGGACCCTGGCAGGGCCTAGGAGCAGGGTGGGCAGGGCTCTGCCCTGCCCTGTGGGGGGACATGCCAGGCTCTCCCTGTGCCAGCCACCCTGGCAGGGAGGGCAATGAGGGGAGCCCTGGCGGCCCCTAAGTCGACTTAGAGTCGACTTTGGGGTACTCCACGTCTACAATGGCTTAAGTCAACTTTAGAAAGTCGACTTAAGCAGAAAGTCGACTTAAAAGCAGGTTTAACAAAGTCGACTTAATTTTTCCTTAAGTCAACTTAAGCAGCTGCTTAAGTCGACTTAAGGAAAGTGTAGTGTAGATGCAGAGTAAATTAAGTTGACTTAAGCAAGCTTAAGTCGATTTTATTTACAAGTGTAGATGCACCCATATTTCTGTCTTCTACTACTTGAAGGGGTGCTCCAAAGAGAAGGGAGCTAGGCTGTTCTCAGTAGTAACAGAGGACAGAACAAGGAACAATGGTTTCAAGTTGCAGCTGGGGAGGTCGAGGTTGGATATTAGGAAAAATGTTCTCACTAGGAGGGTGGTGAAGCACTGGAATGGGTTACCTAGGGAGTTGATGGAATCTCTATCTTTGGAAACATTTAAAACCCAGTTAGACAAAGCCCTGGCTGGGAAGATTTAGTGGGAGTGGTCCCGTTTTTAGCAGGGGGTTGGATTAGATGACGTCATGAGTTCCCTTCCAATCCCAAGATTCTATGATTCTATATCTGTGATTGTGTGCGTATACATTGTCCCTATGTATTTCGCATAGTTCACGTGGGGACAGACAAACAGAGCTGTCTTCCTTCCCGTAGGCAGTGAAGTAATGCATAACAAAGAGGATGTAAATTAAGCTCTCCTCATCCATTCCCTAGAAAGAAGGGGCCGCGTCAAGGAGCCGGTGGGGGGGTGAAGAAAGAAGTGCATGCACTTAGAACTGTGATGGACAGTAAGTGCTGAGTGCGGGGATGCAGGTGCTGAGGGTGAAGGGGCATGGCTGGCGGCATGGTGGGGGTGATACATGGGGCGGGGCCAAGGGTGAGGCCTGGGTCCTATGAAGCTGCCTTCCCCAAGGGAAGCTCCAAAATCTGCCCATGCAGAGGGGCATTGCTTGCACATGATGGCATATATATCACATTGATGGAAGAGCAGGTGAATGAGCCTTTGATGGAGTAGTGGGTTTGATTAGTTCCTATATTGGTGTCATTTATGCAGATATGTGGACAAAGTGGCAATGGGGTTTGTCGCAGGGTTAAGTGCCTGACTCGATTTACACTAGAACATAACTTGATCCACTGACTTTATTACACCCCAGTGGGATGTATTTTATTATTATTATACACCAATGAACACGGATATTGTACAGTATGTATGGTAACCTACTTGAATGTTTAATTTCAATTGTGTAATATTTTCATTCAGTAAGAGTTGTTAGGAAATGTCTATCTAAATTTATGTTGTCCAGCACCATAATATCTGAGTACCCTCATATACATTCAATAACAGCACAGGAACTCAGTAGTAGTCTTCATGGAGTCTTTGGCCCTTCTTTTTCAAGGTCAAAACTTTGGTTGGAGTCGGGTTTGGTTTAGATTTGTTATTGTTTTCAGAGTTTGTTAACTTCATTTTGCTCTCTTCAAAACAAGCTGTTATGTACAGAACTATTTTAAATAGAAATGTTGAAAAATACAGTATGCAATAGTTTCACAATAATTTTGAATTCTTGGTCAGAACCAGTTTACAGCTATTCTACTCCCTTGCAAAACACAAAATTCTGGTCTGCTGGTAATAATGTATCAATCATTTTGGCAACTCCCTAACAATATTCAGTAATACAGCAAATATGTGGATCATTTGCTTTTTTTGTTTTGTTTTGTTTTTAAAATGATGCCAGTACTCATATCTTGAAAATATAGAAAAATGCCTCTCCTACCCCTCTTCTTGCACTACCCCTCTTCTTCCAGCTGTGCGCTCCTTTTCCCTCCTGACCTGCCCCCTCCAGCTGGGCAGCGGGGCTGCCAAAAAAGTTGCTGGTACTCCATGCCCCTGTATACCATCACAAAAAAAGCACTGCTTAAAAATCAATTATATACCAACTGTTTAGGTAGCAGACTATCATGTGGAAAAATGTCCTGGTTTGATGTGTTGATTAGGCTCGTTTGGATGCTACCAATGCTGTTAAAACCTCCTCAGAAAGCACAATAATTCTGATCCAAACTCTACTGAACTCAATAGAAGGACACTCATTAACTTCAGTGGGCTTTGGAACAGAACTTATAGGACCATCGCTTGCACAGCTGTCCTATCTGAGACTCCAGTCCTCTGAATGCTTCTACCCATGAATAACTTTACTCACATGAGTATTCCCATTGACTTTATTGGGATGAGTATAAATGCACACTTGTGTAAGTCTTTGCAGGTTTGAGGTCTGCAGTACTTGTGAGCAGTGGGAATCTGATGTTCACAATCCTTTGACTAGTGAACATCACAGAGAAGTGAAGATGGCCTTTCTAAGCATTTCCTATATTTTCTCATCTAGGAGGAGTGAGCAGGCAGGGAACACTTGATACATTTATGAGGGAGATTATCTGATGAGGTTTCTTGCAAAAGCAAAAGACTGTATTCAATGATCCGGAGGTCCCTTCCAGGCTATATCTCTAAGACTGTGCCTTATAAATCTTATGGTCAATAGGATTTGCACTCTGCTGTGAAAATCTGTTCAGTGTTGCCCATTAATTTCCATGTGGTGGCACATGAATAGTATGTTAGCTTTCTAACATATCCTGTTGCCAAATCTCTGAAAGAATTACACTAGATTCCAGTTGCCAAAAAAACCTATTGAAATGTTACTAAATAAGGTACTGTGTATATTTCACACTTCAGAAAGGATCCTAATATCCTTTGTGGTAACAACAAAGGCATCCTTATACCCTTTAGGGGATTGCTACATGTACCCAAAGAAATAGATTCTCCAGCTTCACATCCCAACTTGATCAAAATTTGTAAACTCCTCCTGTGGAAACTACAACCTTCTCTCGGTTCTTGTGTTATGACACTTCATATGATAAATGTGGGATTTAGCTTTGCTTGTTTAAATGAGTAACACCTTCCCTCTGTTTCACTTGCTATGCAAAATACTAGCACTGAAAGAATGATCACATATATTCATATTTATAATGACTGCTATTGTATTTATTATAATAATACTTTGTATGTCTACAGCATCTGTCACCACAGAAGCTCAAGCCACTTACAATGGTTAATTACAGATCATTATACCTCACTGAATCTTTGGGAGGGTGGAAAGTATTATACTCATTTGGCAAAGTGAAGCAAGGAACCTCTAGTTACTATTGCACGGTCACAAAGCAACTTAATAAAAGTCCAAGAAGATAACCAAGGCTATGTCTGCACTTGTTAATTTAGGTTGACTTTAGCTAATTCGACTTAACAAACTCGACTTTAAGTCGACTTTGTTAAGTCGACTTAGCATGTCCACACTTAAGTTTTAAGTCGATTTAGGTGGAAACTTACAAACTTGACCTAAAGCATCCACACTGGACACCTAGGTTGACTTCTAGGGGCTAGGTGGACCTGGGAGAGGTCCACGGTGACAGGGGGGGCACCCCCTGCCAAGTGCTAGGGGGCTCAGCCTTTGCCCCATTGTACCTGGGTACAGTGGGGCAAAGGGGAACAGAGAGCCTGGCAGGGCATAGGGGCAGGGTGGGCAGGGCTCTGCCCTGCCTTGTGGGGGGGCATGCCAGGCTCCCCATGTGCCACCCCCCCTGGCAGGGAGGGCAGTGGAGGAGTCCTGGAGAGCCCTAAGTCGACTTAGAGTCGACTTAGGGCTACTCTGCGTCCACACTGGCTTAAGTCAACTTTAGAAAGTTGACTTAAGCCTAAAGTCAACTTTAAATGAGGTTTAACAAAGTTGACTTAATTTTCCTTAAGTCGACTTAAGCAACTTGCTTAAGTCGACTTAAGGTGAATGTAGTGTAAATGCAGAGTAAATTAAGTTGACGTAAGCAAGCTTACGTTGACTTAATTTACAAGTGTAGATGCACTCCAAGAGCCTTGTGGCACAGGACTGTGCTCTTGCCACAAGACAACACTATCTTAGCGTAATAGTACACAACATTACACAGTGTTCTGCCATACTACACTGGCTAACTGTCCTTAAAAAAATTAATTAATCTCTGATCATCCCCGTAAACCCTAATCAGACACTATGTAAGTGAAATATCTCACTTTTATCTCTGTTGTAGTTGTACTCTAGTACTTTGCTAGCAGCTCTTCTCCCCTACCCTTGCTTCTAGAAGGCTATACGGTCTCAGATGTGCACATGGAAGTATGCTCAGCTGATCAGGAAGTTGATCCTATAACACCACCCTGGCAACTGGGTAATGCTGCTTTGAAGAGAGGCCCCTGTCTTTAAACCAGCTCAATGTGTGTGGAGGGAGTAAAAAAGCTGAATGTAGATACGCAAGTTATTTTAGGTAACTTTCAAATCTATGTTCAACTGCTGCCGAAAAGGGCAGGCAGTGTAGACCTGCCCCTAGACATCCTGTGTGACTTTGGACAAGCCACTGTGTCTCTGTGCTTCAGTTCCCCCATCTGTAAAAGAGGAATAATAGAGCTTCCCTACTGTCCCAGGAGTACTGTGAAGGTTAAATATAGATTATATAATAATGGAGCCATATAATTACCTAAGATAAATAAACAGTACAGACATATTAATGCTGGAGTCTCCGTTTGGAATTTTGTGCAATACTTTAGGAACTGAAATGCTTGCTCCAAATAATAATAGGTGGGGAAAAGAGGGAGAGTGATGATGGTTGTGTGTGTATGAGAATAAAGGGAATGAGAATCTTGAAGCTGAACTTACATTTAAGTAACTGACAACTTGTCATAGAGAGGCAGGGTCAGCAACTCAAGCACCTGGGGTACAGGGAGGAAACAGCTGAACAATTTTAAACATGTAAAAGTTGTTTTATAATTAACTTTTTAAAAAATGTAGTGCTTAGATGTTTATAAGGCAGAGCAGTGATTTGGAGTTCTTTGCTGTCAGTGTGTATGTATTTGTTTGGAGATAATCTCATGGGCTCAGCCACCTCCTCTCTTAACCCAACATTCAAAAAAGCTATTTTCTATACCAGATTATCTTCTTAGTTGTTTGCTTTTCAGGGGCTGCCAAGAATTCCTTATTTGCTGTTTAAAATCTTAAATGGAAATTGAAAAGTTTCCAAAATTGTCACTGAAATGTGCAATAGGGACAAGGGAAAAACTAAATTTATTGCTGGAAGAATGAAGCTGCTATTTTTTTGGGTAGCTGGAAATCATTTTGGCATTCAGATTATGGCACTTAAGGAGTTTCTTTCATTATTAAAAATATTTTTCTCAGTTTTCTTAAAAGAAAGGATTAGCGGTAATTGTTTCTGTCTGTGTTTTTTGGATTTTGATTTGGTCAAATTTCAATGGATGGTAAAAGCACAGCTGATAAAACTCAGTTTCAGTTAAACCAGATATACCATCTGTTCAGTAAAAGCCCTTCGTAATTAAGAAAAACTCACATTCAATCTCCTTTCAATGACAGTAAAATCAATAATGTAAAGCATGCCTGAATGCCATCGTTCATTGTTACAATACTTCTGTTAATCATTTTTTTCATTTTTTCCAAATTCATTTTTTCCAAACCTGCATTAACTGAGCCCATGAATCTTCTCTGAAATAAAGGAATCTGAAATAAGGGCAAGTTCCGATTATCCACTGTGAAATCTTTTGACCTTCCTTCCAGCATTCATATTACACTACATCCAGTTATGATGATAATGGCAAGAGAGGCATGTCAGTCCATGAACACAGCACTCATGTAAATTGATGTTGGGAAACTTTCCATGTCTTTAGTTAATTGCAAAGATCCTTTGCCTTTTCATTTCTTTCCCAAGGATGTGAAGGGAAACTCTGCTTTGTCATCTGACAATATCAAGAGTGACTCTGTAATCAGACCCTACATTTCAACGGCAAATTAATACATCCTAATCCTGGGAATGTGTCCAGTTTTCCTGGAAATCACAGGGAGTTGTGTAGGTGCTCCGCACCTCATTGGATTAGGCCCATAATTCCAAAGAAGATGTGGGATGGTTATGAACTATAACCTCATATATGAACAGCACAAACTTTGGGGAAGTTTGACTCCAAATGAGAGTTTGTCACTTCAAATCAATCACTGGATTTTTTTTGCAGCCAGGATGTACCTTTAATACCAGTGCTACAATAATATGATTGTGTAAGCAAGATTAGGCTAGGAAGCTTAGCAGCTGTGCAGCGAGGGGGCACCTGATTTGTATGGGCTTTGTATTTGCCTGAGTACTCAGCATAATTTCGCCCAGGGGCAGGGCATGATGGGAAATAGTATGTGTGGTTGATTCAAATCCTCTGAATCTGGTGATTTAACTGAAGAGGGA
The DNA here is from genome assembly GCA_007922175.1 of Pelusios castaneus. Classification (NCBI taxonomy): domain Eukaryota; kingdom Metazoa; phylum Chordata; order Testudines; family Pelomedusidae; genus Pelusios; species Pelusios castaneus. The sequence goes on along the minus strand of ML685851.1, from coordinate 1,416,293 downwards.
AATGAAATATTGTCTTTTCATGATATGCTACTCTTTGATTGTATAACTGTGTATAGACTGAGAAGCTGATGGAAAAGTCAGCAAATAGCAACACAGAACTTGGAAGAGTGAGCAAGTCTATTTTTCAGTCATGTAAAAGTAAGTGGCGAGGGATGGAAGCACTAGCTCTGCTGGAGCTGTGCCTTAGGCAAATGCTCAATTCCCCTCCCATTGTTAAAGGATAGATTTAATGATTCCTTGTGGAGTCTCTTTTGTTATTTTGATGGGAGCTGAAATCACTAGAGAGTTGACATCCTCTCCAAGAGCTGAATTCACTGAGAAGCTGACTGAGGTCCAACAAGAGAGCATCTTGCAAGCAGCCAGCAGATGGTGCCAGTGTGCGGTGCGAGTGGCCAGCAGATGGGGTGAGTGACCAGCAGGCAGTGCCAGCGGATGGTGCCAGCAGACGGGATGAGTGGCCAGCGGACAGTGCCAGTGGCCGGTGCCAGCGGCTGGCAGACGGCACCAGCGGATGGTGCAAATGGCCAGCAGACGGCGTGAATAACCAGCAGGTGGTGCCAGCAGAGTGTGTGAGTGGCCTGTAGATGGCATGAGAGACCAGCGGATGGCGTGAGCGGACCCAGAAGGGCAAAAGATAATTAGAGGGGAGACTAAGGGCCCCTCCCCCCTTGAGAGGTGGACACTAAAACTAGGAGAATTAGTATGGGGGTAATGAAGAAGTGAAGGACACACTATGTACGCTGGGGTGGAATGAGTTCTGGGTTTTGTGGGAATCCTGCTTTGCACTGTATCCCCAATCAGTGCTGTCTTTGATATTGCCTCTAGATAGTCTCTATTAAAAGTTGTTTTATGTGCTACACTCAGACGCGTGCTTGTGAGAGAGAAAGTTTTGCCCTTCTAGGGCGCCCAGGGGATAGTGCGTGATTTCCCAGGAGACTGGGTGGGAGCTCAAGCCAAGTGGTGTTGTAACATTGTTTGGGAACCTCTAGATATAGAACGCAGTCCTTCACTGCTGCCATCTTGGCCTTTCAGAAGAGTTACAATTGTTTTGTATGGGGAGGGGGGGGTTGGAGAGTACTGGATAAATATCATTGTTGAAAAGTGAAGCTAAAATAAAATCTAACAGCAGTGGCAGCCTCTGAGACCAAAGTTATTCCATTCTCTACTCTTGCCTGTCCCCCCAAGAGCACTCGAATTTCAGTTGTCCCTCTGAAATGCTTTGAAAACATCATCTTCACTCTAAAAAGTCTTTGTGAATATTTGATTCCAAATCCCAACTTTGCAGTCCTCATCACTGATGGCTAGGAATGGAAACTATTGATGTATTTTGATAGTAAAGAGTACCACCTCAGGCATTTTGAGAGGGGCCTACACTTACCATGCATCTGAACAAAGGCAGTGTTAGAAATACACTTAAACTGTAGAATAGTGCAGTGCACAGTACATAAATTTTCAGGAGCAAAGAGATGCATGCAGCAGGATATGTTATACCATCTAGTGGTGAAAAGATAGCATAACTGTTAAATGTTTATAAAACCCCAACGTTATTGCATGATAAGCAGAGAGGCTGGTTGCATGCTCAGATTCTGCTCTAGTGATTCTCGATTTGATCAGAATTAAGATATCCAGGGCTTCCTTTCTTTTGATTTTGCTTTGCTGATCTTTCCCCTTTACTCTGGTAACGGCTGGTTATGCTGCTAAATGCTGGAAAGACTTAGTAGAGTGTTCTGAAAGGATGAGAATATTATGAGGGTGATCTCTGCTTATGTAAATAGGTTTCTCTGGCAAATGCCTAGCACAATGTGGGTGCATCTATACTTACAAATTAAGTCGATTTAAGGAGGCTTAAGTCGACTTAATTTACTCCACATCGACACTGGGCTTTCCTTAATTCGACTTAAGCTGCTCCTTAAATCGAATTAAGGAAAAGTTAATTTGAATTAATAACACCTTGTTTTAATTCGAACTAGTGCTTAAGTCAACTTTACTAAGTTGATTTAAACCAGTAGAGATGCGGAGTAGTGCCTAGGTGGACCTTTTTAAGACAATTTAAAAGGTTAAGTCGACTTAATAAGGTGAAAAAGGGGCCACATCTACACTTGAAAAGTTAAGTCCACTTCTGTTAAGTCGACTTAATAAAGGTCCACTTTAAGTTGACTTAAAGTGGATCTTATTGAGTTGACTTTATAAAGTCGACTTAACTTTTCAAGTGTAGACATAGCCTCAGTGTGCTACCAAAAACCTACTGCTAAATAACGTTAAGAAAATCATTCATATTTTACACATTATGGTTTATTTGTTGAGTGCCAGTGGTGTGCTTGGCACACTACAGGACACAAAATGAAGACAATCCGTACCCAGAAAAGTTTACCTGTTAAGAGACAGGGCCAGAAAAGCCAGGACCCAGGAATAGTTTGGGGTTTAGAGGTTATTTTTAATAACTGTTGGCTCCCTTTTTGCACATCCAGGAAAAGCGCCATTTTAGGAAAGACTTGAATAGGGTGAATGGGATGGATTGATGAAAGTAAGGGGAGGGGATTCCGTGCGTAGGGGGCAGTGTGGTAACAGGTGAGGAGACAGGAGTGAAAGAAGACAAAAGGGGGTGGGGGACTCTTGACTGGCATCACTGGCAGAGGGGAAGGGGCAGGGAAAGGTAGTTTGACCCATGACTGGAGATACAGGCTGGAGCAGAACAGTGCTGAACACTTCAAGAACACGTTACAAATGTACTATTGAATTAAAATTCACAGGATGCCTCAGTTTAGAAATAACTCTCACTTATTTAACCTACATCAATCCCTTACTGAATTAAACTAAATCAGAACAGGCCATTTCTAAAAATATTTAAGAGTATCCACACTGATTTAAGGTAGATCCGCACTGCAATCGGAGGGAGATTGCAGCTTTTTAAAAATACCTTTGATCTACCTATCACAACTAAAAATAACTGTGAAGGTATGGCAGCACAAACTCTGGTATGGCCTGGCAAGGTGAGTATATAGCCAGGGTTCTGCACAATGGTTGTGTTGCTGTGATTTCATTGCTGTTTTTAGCTGAGCGAGCTAAATTAAAGATACTGTATGTATGCCTGCCCGACTGCAATCATGTCTCTGATTGCCATGGAGACATAGCCTGGGTTTCAGAACACACCAGACTAGGTTGGTAAGAGAATTCTCCTCTCAGCCTAGCATTGTCTACACTGGGGGTTAAATTGGTTTAACTGTGTTGCTCAGGTGTGTGTAGGCAAGGCCTTACAAAAGCACATCATCCAGATAAATTCACCAATAATAACTTCGCTAGAGGACACCATTTACTTTCTCATCACAAATTTGAACTTGCTAAGTAGACCTTGTTTAATGGGATCACCCATAGGCCTTGTCTTCACTAGAGGAAAAAGTACATTTATCATCTGTTTTAACATAGCTTTGTTAACTATACTGTGTTAAAATCCTAGTGAACACAAGGAACCTGTAGTTTTTACTGTTGGTAGCTTGTCAAGATAAACTTTCTATGTCTTCTCTTGTCTTCATGGCTTAGTTAACAGGAGTTGAAAATACACCTTTTTTCCTAGCGAAGACGCAGCTGTAAATTTTTCAGAGAAAAGGCTGTCCATGTTCACTGGTGGAAGCTACCATATCTATTTGTGAAGAAGAGCTTGCCTATGCATAAACTGCTCTTGTGGCACAGCTGTTATGCCAACGAGAGGGGTTGTTCTGTCAGCATAAATTCTCCACCTCCCTGAGAGGTGATAGCTAGGTTGATAAGAGAATTCTCCTCTCAGCCTAGCATTGTCTACACTGGGGGTTAAATTGGTTTAACTGTGTTGCTCAGGGGTATGTATTTCTCACACCCTGAATGACATAGTTATACCAATTGAATTTCCCACTTTAACCAGGCCTATATCTCACAGGTTTATAAGCTTCTCCAATGGCAAAAGTAAATCAAAGAGGAGAAGCACACAATGTAGTGATGTGATGTTGCATCACCCTACACTGACAGGACATAGCAAGGAAGAGAGATGGGGGAAGAATGGAATATGTTTGTGTCTCCAACCAACCAAAGCCCTGTGTGTGTCTGAAGTGGTAAGTCTCATCCCTGGTGCTTCTTAACCTCTTTTTCTACAAATGCTCACATTTAGATTTGACCAAGATGGCAAATCCATTTTCATGTAAACACACACAGAAATGTAAATGCACAAACAGAGGGGTCTCCGTGTTCTTTTCTGGACAGTTTGAAATGTTTTTTGCCTCTTTGAAGATTTAAAGGCATTTTGAAAGATATATGTCATGCAGAAACTCTTTAATGTGTATTCATTACCCATCTTTCCTCCAGAAGAAGGAGAGAATTTGAAGCTGTGGGTCTCCTCATTCCCTTTCTCATCGGCGGGACAGATGGAACAGATGGGAAAAGGAAGTAAATAAGGAACTGTCACTTGGGTCACATCCTCTTTCCTAGTCAGATATTGCAGTTGCTACTACTATTGAGGGTCTGTGAAAGGTCCTCAGTAGGAACCAACGCCTTCCAGTTTAGATTCTCTTACCTGGTGAATCCTCACCTAATCAGCCCAGGGAACCAGAACTGCCCGCCCCCAGCCAGAAGGAGGAGGGGGAGCTCTCCATCTATTTCTGTGGAAAGACAAGGAGCTGTGCACTCCCTGATTGCACACCTCTTCTTAGACACACCAAAATGACTCCTCCCTTCCAAATACACATGCACAAGCTGTTGACTTATTTGTCAAATAGACTACCATTTTTAGAAATGTCTGACACATGCGTTCCTCGTGTGTGCTCTCTGAAGCCTGCAGCACTTAACCAGTTTAGCAGTCTCTGAGCATTTGTGGTGGTCAAGAAAGAAGAAAAACTTTAACGTAGTAGCTCTGCTGTTCCCAGATTTGAGAATGGGACACAGAATCAACATAGAGAGAGGAAAGTAAACAATCCTGCAATTTACAGATGAAAATATATGATAGAACAATCTCTTTGCATAATGCACTTCGTGTTTTTTGCCAAAAGTACACTTGCTTTTACTCTATGAGTCATTATTGGATACTCTACTCTTTCTCCACTACTCGGGGCTCTGAAAAGGAGGTTGTTTTGGCTGCAGTTAGGACGGTACAAGTGCAAAATCTTTACTTCATGTTTGGTCTAGTTTCCCAGAGGTTAGATGTCAGAGAGGACAGAGTATGTGAGTGGTCCATACAATGATAGTTGCTTTTCATTGATTGATTTTTTTGGAACTGCTGGCATACTGCATACTTCTGAGGAGTTTGGATGGACCCCAAATGGAGAGGAGCCATTTTGAGATCCAGGCTTGTCACAGCTTGATTTTTTTACAGTAAATAAACTACATCCTGCCATATTTCTTGTAGAAAAAGTTCCACATATAAGACTTTTCCACTTAGGAGCCTTCAACTTAACCAGCCATCCTGGAGCTTTTTCAAGAACTCCTCCCTCTGCACGTTCAGTGCCTCTCATGTATGATCATCTCTCAGAAAGACATCTGTTCCTGTCACTTATAAGACTAGTTTGTGACTAGTCCTACACTTGTGCACATAGATCAGGAGAGAGCGGATGATATGATCTTTCCCAGCCTTTTGCCCTGTGCATGATCTGAGCAAAACTTGATCGTTACACTCCTGGAGTTCAAAGACCAGGGGAGAGGCTCTTGAAGGACACCAATGCAAGAAGGACAGAGAGTAGGAGGGCTATGAATCAGAAATCAAAGCTGGACTGATACAAGAGACTGGGCAGGCACACACTGCACTTGGTAAAGGGTGTAGCACATGCCCTTACTCTATTGTTCCAGCCTCAGTGCTTCCAGAGGTCCTTTACAGTGTTGTAACGTACAGTAACTTATTTGGTGGAGCAGGAGTGGGAGGGCAAAGAGAACAGGCAGGCACTGGTTTAGATTGGTTACTTATTTTGACTGAAGAATGAACCTAGACCATTTGGCCTTTTACTGTGAAAAATGTGAAATTAGTTTTGAACAGTGATTATCCACCATTTTAATTGGGAATTGAAGCCTGAATTATGTTGTCAGAAATGTACCAGTTAAAGCACAGTGGCACAGAACCTCTGAAGTTTCATTTCAGTGCTCCAGAGTTATTGGGGTTTCACACTGCCTTAAAAGCCTGTCTCCTGGAAAACATTTTGTTTGTAAAAAAATTTGATTGCATTGTGGTGGTCTGGGGATTTTAGAAATATTTTTTTAAGTTAATTCATTGTTCATTGCATGCAGGCCTATTTAAATCCTGGGATGTGGGCAGAGCTCACTTTACAACAAATGGCCTGTTGCCTTAGAGAGAGAGGGGCCAGAGGACTCAGAACTTAACTAAGTGTGGGGAGAAAAAATGAAAAAAACAGGAATGGATGTGCAGATCATAGAGTCAAAACAAGGGAAGCAGAAGGGGACACCAAGCAGGGAATCCTGGAAAGAAGAGGCTTATCTGAATCCTAGGACCATGGGCCAAAGCCCATCTAGGACTAAAGGCCCACACCTCAGCAGGTCTATAGGGCTGCAGAATCCAGATGATGACAGATTATAGGGGCCACAAACAATAAGACAGGAAGATTTCCTTCTATGATGAGATGACTGGATTTGTGGATGCGGGAAGAGCCGTTGACGTGATATACCTTGACTTTAGCAAGGCTTTTGATACGGTTTCCCACAGCATTCTCGTCGGCAAGTTAAGGAAGTATGGGTTGGATGAGTGGACCGTAAGGTGGATCGAAAACTGGTTAGATCAACGGGCTCAGCGGGTAGGAATCAATGGCTCGATGTCTGGTTGGCAACCGGTAACGAGTGGAGTGCCCCAGGGGTCGGTCCTGGGGCCGGTTCTATTCAACATCTTCATTAATGATCTTGATGATGGAATAGACTGCGTGCTTAGTAAGTTTGTGGATGACACCAAGTTGGGGGGAATGGTAGATACTCTGGAGGGCAGAGAGAGGATCCAGGGAGACTTGGACAAATTGGAACACTGGGCTGAAAGAAACCTCATGAGGTTCAACAAAGACAAGTGCAAAGTCCTGCACTTTGGACGGAAAAATCCCATGCACTGCTACAGGCTGGGGACCAATCAGCTAAGCCTCAGGGCAGCTTCTCCATCCACTCCCAGATAGGAGCTGGCTAACTGTCAATTTCACGATTCAGCCTTGTCAATGCCATGGTTGGGAGCAAGTGGGGAGGGCGAGAACCTGGGACAGCAGGATTCTGCTCTCTGGGGATGGCTTCTCACCACAGGCAATAAGAAGGGGGAGTGCAACCTGCCAGGAGCCTGTGGGGCAGCCAGGCAGGGAGCTGCCAGTGGAGCTGCAAGACTAGCCTCTCAACCCCCTACGCAGCCCCTCTTAGGCGGATGGAAGCACTCCTGATGAGTTTGCACACTGCTGACCCAAGGAGGACAGTGTACACATCAACCACTGCAGTAATTAATGCAGTGACTGTAACTTAACCTACCATAAGTTGACTTTTCTTTGTAGTGTAGACAAGGCCTAAGGTTAAGATTTGGTCATTCTGTTTTTAGTAAAAGTCACAGACAGAAAACAAAAATTCATAGAACCATGACCTGCCCCTGACTTTTACTAAAAATAACCATGAAAAAATGGGGCTGATGGGTGGGATGAGAGCCCAAACCCTGCTGTGGAAGAGTAATTGTGGGGAAGGAGAGGTCCCGCACCCACTGCCCTAGAGGCTCAGAGCTCCAGAGGCTCCTGCCATCTGGAATCTGTGGGACCATTTGAGCTCTGGGCTCCCGCTGCCAACCGCAGTGGCAGGGAGCTGTGACATCTTAGCTCAGAGGTCTCCCACTGCCTGCAGGGGTTTGGAGCCACAGAATCCTCCTGTTGCCCATGGCAGCTTGGAGCTCCCTCTCCTGCCAATGGCAGGGAGTTCTTGGAACCCCCCGACAGCTGCAACAGCAGGGAGCTGCAAGATCCCCCAGCCACTGGTGGCAGCTCAGAGCCCTAAGTGTGTGCTGCTACCTGGGGCCACTCAGAGCTGCAAGTTTCTCCACCATCCATGGCAACTTGGGGCTTTGGGGGGCCCCTGTTACCCATGGTGGCTCAGTGCTCCCTCCATCACCCATGGGGGCAGGGAGCCCACTGTGACTTGGTGCTCCGAGGTCCGTCCATCACCCATGAAGACTGAGTGCTGTGGAGGTCCCCTCACCAACCACAGTGGTTCATAGAGGTGGGCATGGCACCTGGGAGCTATGGAGGCCTCTGCAGCTGCTCAGAGCTGGCTGCTGTGAGCTGCAAGAACTCTCCACCACCTGTGGTGGATTGAACTTGGGGGTCTCCTCACAACCTGTGGTTGCCCAGAGCTGCAGGGGACCTTCCTTGCCACTCACAGAGGCTGAGAGCTGCAGGACCTACTGGCCAGGCAGGGTCTTCCCAACTAGATAGGTGAACTAGGTGGTCACCTAGAGTGCCAGGCTTTAAGGGGCACCAAATTAGATGGAAGAGGATTTTTTACATATATTATCTCTTATAATATGTTCGGGAGGGCACACCAAAATCATAGTTCTCCTAGGGGCCAAAAACCCTTGAGCCAGCCCTGCGGCCAGGGCCCCCACCAGCTGACAGTGCTTCCCCTGCCCCTGGCTGAAGGGAAAAATGTCACAGAGGTCTCTGAAAGTCACAGAATCGTGACCTCTGTAACATAATCTTATTCTTCCTAATGACCCAGACCAAACTGACACTACCAATTTGAAGGTGAAAGGGTCTTTATTACAAAGATCCCCTTAGCCATTTAGTCCTGTATCTATATCTCCTAACTCAATGTGCACATTTACTCTAGAAGCAACTATATAAATGGGAGCTTCTTACTCAGCAGATCTGTGCTTTTTTTTATTCAAAATAATAGCTACTTATTTTAGTGATAAAATATGTTTCCACTGTGTATCACTCATGCGAACTGCAGAATAAACATGAGGACTGCATGGATTCTATTCCATCTCACACATCACCAACAGAATCTTAATCAGATAAACTGCTGCATTCTCTTTCAAGCCAACAGGTTTGCATCGGTGTAACGGGGACATAGTCTGAAGACAATGGGGTTGCACAGGCCTGCAGACCTTTCATTAGTGGTGGTGATGCTCATGGTAGAAAGAGTACGGTTGACATTCGGAATTCAAGCTGACCTTGCAGCATTTGGAAAAAAAATCTTTTTATTTGTATATTGAGTATATCTGATATGAAAATATTTGTGCGAACAGTATGGAATGCCATAATGCCACTTTTCAGAAGAGAAACACATTTCCAAACATAGAAGATTAATATAAAAACTGATGTAAAGTGGAACGATTATTTTATTTAATGGCATTATTTTGTTTGTGGCATCATAGCCATTCCAATTACAGGGCCACAGGAACTGATGGGTTTAGGTGAGGAATAGGCACAGGAACAGAAACAGATGAACTACTGCCTAGACCTATTTTCATGAAAATATTCCAGTAATAAAACAAACACTAAGGAAAATACATAAAATATTCTGAATAACCAGAATTGTCTCTTAAGAGAATATTGTTTTAATATTTTTCCCATGAGGTATCAATGGGCCTATAAATCTTTAATTTATTCTTTTTTAAGTTTTTAGTTCTTATATATTTAAATTTTCCCAAAGAAAACAAGACAAAATATATCTCATACAATAAATCACAGTATCTTACAGGGAAAAAATGAGAATTCTAAGCAAGACAGATATGTAAGATAACAGTAAATCCTCTATTAGGTTTGAGCAGGGGAGAATTCTCCATCAAAAATGTAATTACCCCATAATCTGTATTTAAAACCATAAATAAAATCACAAAAGATCAAGATATGATATTTTGCAATACTGAATGCAAATATGTGTGACACAGATAAAAAGAAAGGAAAAAAAACCTAATCAGTTAGAGAACAAACCTAAGTAGACAGTTTACTGAGGTTATCAGAGAATAAGTTTGTATTGGAGCAAATTCATTCCAATATTCAAAGTCAAATCTTTAGAATCTTTAATAATATATTCGATGGAAAATACATCCAAATGAGCTTTAGGGTCTTGAAATCGTAGTAAGTGAGACTCAGAAAACCTTTGACCCGGTGAAAATTTAAATTGTGTGTGTGTGTGTGTGTGTGTGTGTGTGTGTGTGTGTGTGTGTGTAAGAAAGAGAGAGAGAGAGAGAGAAGAAGAAACTTGGGTGTTTTTGTCAGGATTATGCTTTTTTATTCAACTTCTTATAACTTCAGGTTTATGACTGGAAAGTATGTTTATAGTAAAGGCAACAGAGAGTTATTTAGCGGTGTTAGTATTTTCAGTCTCATTTGTAAGTCCATACATTTTTCACTCACTGTAGATTTTCATCAAAGTGGAAACTGCAAAAATATTTTCTCAGCTTGGAAATTGGAAGTGCATGTGCCTTGAACCTAACATGATTCCTCTCTTCATGCTTTAACTGTGTTCAACTGTGTGCAAAGAAACTACTATGGGCTAGCTCACATTAAATCCTTCTGATATATTCTTTTAATTTGATATATGGCAAATAATTGACAAACCTGTCTCAAGATATCTAGAATATCTGAAGAGGTATAGAGGAAGTTCAAAAGAATCAAGGGCTATGTCTACACTGGCAAGTTAGTTCAAATTAAGGAGGCTTAATTCGAACTAACTAAAGCCATGGCTACCCTAGGCTTTAGTTAGTTTGAATTAAGGGCTTCCTTAATTCGAACTAATAAGTTCGAATAGGGTATTCGAACTAAGGGGTTAATTCAAACTAACTAGTTCGAATTAACCAATGTGGCCATGTTAATTCGAACTAATTTCTTAGTTTGAATTAACCGGCCATTGAAATGAGATCGCTAATTTGAACTAAGCAAGTGCTTGCTTAGTTCGAACTAATGTTCCAGTGTGGCCATGCTAGTTCGAATTAAGCTAATTCGAACTAAAATTAGTTCTAATTAGTTAGTTCGAACTAACTAATTCAAACTAATTTTAGTAAGTATAGACATAGCCAAGGATACCACATGAAATGCCAGTAAAGACCATGATTGTATGTAGTGTTTTAGCCATGTTGTCCCAGGATATTAGAGAGACAAGGTGGTTGAACAAAACAAACAAGAAGACCTGTGGCACTTTTAAAGACTAATGCATTTATTTGTTGCACGAGCTTTCGTCGGTGTAATCCCACTTCATCAGATGCATGAAATGGAAACTGTAGCATGTCAGGTGAATAAATACAGAGAAGGGTAAATCACAAGGTCAGTTCAGTCTGTTTCAGTAAACCAAACAAGTTGTTTTGATTCAAAAAGTGTGGAACAACAGATAAGGAGGTGAGAATGTTAAAAGAGAGGGCAAAGGTGCTTGAAAAATATAAGCTTTCAAGTTTCACAGAACTCTTCATCAGGTATAGGAAAAAAGTTTCCTAGAACTGAAGAAGAGCTCTGTGTAAGCTTGAAAGCCTCTCTCTCTCTCACCAACAGAAGTTGGTCTAATAAAAGATATACATCACACACCTTAGCTCTCTAAAAAAGACCATGGCAGTCAACCAGCACTGATTTTCTGCAGAAGACACCCAAGATGTTACAATAATTCACCATGTGACAATCATATTGACCAGTGGTGGAATTGCTGTTCGCCTTTGGAAATAAAACACCTTTTCTCCATTAACAGAGCAATATTAGCATCATTATTATCATCATCTTCTTACAGATGGGGGAGCAGAGTCACGGTGAGGTTAAGCAATGGTCACACAAAAAAATATATGACAGAGCTGGGAACAGACCTCAAACCACCAGATACTAACTCTTGTGCTTTAACTACAGGACTGTCTTTGTCTGAATAGGCCTTGTCCTGCAACCCTGAAGTAAACCCTGAGCTTTGTTCAGTACATAAATGGGTGCAGGGTAAGGCCTAATATTCAATAATAGTTACATGTCCAAAGTTAGAGTTATGATATAGCCAGACTAACTAGTGCCCTTTTCAGTATGGCTCCATCAGCTTTCCATTTTCCATTCTGTTTTTGTAAGCTGATACACTTGGATTTCAATTTATGAAGGAGTTTTTAGGCTATATTGCAACCATGGTAGATGGCCAAATAGATTTACAGACTCTTAGGAGCTGTATGTAGTAATGTGTTTTTGTTTCTTTCAACATTTGTGAGAAAATGAAATAGATAATTATGTAAGCAAGATACAGCTTTTTTTGTTTTTACTGGACTTTTCTTCCTCAGAGATTTAAATCTGTCTGAAATACTATCTTCTGTCCAAGTCTGTACATTATAAACACATAGAGAAAACATGAACTACAGACTCAATGCTTGAATAAATGCAGAGCTCTTTTAAACTGGCTTTTAAGTTTTAAAATGTGCACTCAAGAACACTTCTTATGGTTTGTCAAAGAATCAAGTTAGATATTTAGGGTTTAATTATGCATGGTGTATACATTTAAAAAAAAAATCCCCCAAGCCAAAATTCTACTAAAACTAAACACACCATTGCACACACAATTCTCCTGGGGAGAGAGGATGAAAGAAAAAAACAAACCACACATTACAAATGTCAAACACAACACTTAATACACTACTAGAAAGTGCACTAATACTTTGATGTTGAGTGCAGAATAAGAACCTGACTAGAATAGAATAAATTCTCCACTGCCTTGTACCATAGGTAATTAGTCCTACTATAAAATGGATGTAAAACACTCCCTGATCAGTTTTTACTCTCATTAGTGCACAAGTGTAAACATCTGTGTTGTGCAAGTATAAAGCAGGGAAAACCATCTCCATAAACCAGAAACAAACACATCTGTAAAACAAACAAGGAGTCTTGTGGCACTTTTAAAGACT